>WNYA01000744.1:0-118787 GCA_019512145.1 Engystomops pustulosus | reverse complement strand
ACGGCTACTGCGTTGGTCGCGGAGCCGGCTTGTGTGTCGGCTTCGTACCGCTTTTGTGAGTATAGCGCCGGCGTTTTCAGGAGCGCCGTCTTGTGTGGAGGTATCATTGCGTTGTGTGAGAGCAGCGTTGTGTTGATTAGACGGCGTTGGTGGAGGAGCTGCGTTGTGTGGATGAAAGCGTTGTGTGGAGGAAGGCGTTTGTGTGTCGTATACGTCGTTGTGTGGAGGGAATGCGTTGTGATGGAGGAGCGAAGCTGTTGTGTGGGAGGAGAAGGCTTTGTGGAGAGACGTCGTTTGTGGGATAAGGCGTTTTATGAGAGCGTTTGTGTGGATAAGCGTTGTGTGAGGTAGGCGTGTAAACGTTGTGTTGAGAGAAGCGTTGTTTGGAGGAGACAGGCTTTGTGTGGAGAGAAGGCGTTGTGGAGGTGGTTGTAGTGACTGAACAGCGTTGTGGAGTTTGGTGTTCGATGTTAGTTTAGTGTAGGTTTCTATACTATCTCCCCCTAATACATGTCACAAAAATCATAACTGATTTCTGGGGTCTATTTTTTATGGCTCCGATACGGAGTCTCAGCCAGTGGGGACTAGCCGTTTTTATCCTATCTAGCCTCCTGTCTCAGAAGGACTAGCCGAAGAACCCCCGAGAAGCGGCTGTACGCATAGTGCCAGAGTGCCCGCCCGGGGCCTTCTGCTGGCGTTGCCCGGCCTTCTTGCTGGAGTGCCCGTGACTTCTTGCTGAGTGCCGGGACTTCTGCTGGAGTGCCTGGTTCTGCGTCCTTCCATTCGCGGAGTTCCCGGCTGTACTTCTTGGCTTTCGGATCGTGGCGTCCCGGACTTCTGCTGGAGTGCCCGGGACTTTCGCTGGAGTGCCCGTGGACTTTTTCTGCTGGAGTGCCCGGATCTTCTGATGTCTGCTGGTCTCTGCTCCGGGTGCCCGGTACTTCTGCTGGCCGGGACTTGCGGCCGGGACTTCTGGGCGGAGTGCCGGGACTTCTCCTGGAGTGCCCGGGACTTCTCCTGGAGTGCCCGGGACTTCTGACCCCACATGGGTGACCCCCAGTAATTATGCCCCTCAGGTCCCTGATTTTACGGCCAGTCCTGGGATACGCAGAGACACGGCAGGGCTCGGGCCAGTGGACTTTTTTAAGTTCTTTTTTAGTGAGGACCTAGTTGGTCTGATGGTGTCCCAGACTAATCTCTACGCTGCACAATACATTGCCCAAAACCCCACTTCTTTTTATTCACAACCCCACAGGTGGACCCCTGTTAGTGCAGCAGAGATGGAGAAGTATTGGGGCATAGTACTTCTTATGGGACTAGTAAAGAAGCCATCTATCAGGGATTATTGGAGCACAGACATTCTGTACCACACCCCGATGTTCCGCATGGCAATGAGTAGGATGCGCTTTGAAGCCATCCATAAGTTTCTGCATTTTGCCGACAATGCACAGTGCCCACCCAGAGGTGACCCCAGTTATGATAGGCTATATAAGGTCCGACCCATATTAGATTATCTAAATGCCCAATTTATGGAAGTGTATACTCCAGAGAGGCATTTATCGATAGACGAGTCCCTGGTACATTTCAAAGGGAGACTTCAGTTCCGCCAGTACCTGCCCAATAAGAGGGCAAGGTATGGTGTGAAGATGTATAAGCTGTGTGAGAGTGCATCAGGGTATTCTTATAAGTTCAGGATATATGAAGGCAAGGATTCCAAAATAGTGCCCCCTGAATGCCCCCCCTTCCTGGGAATTGCTGGGAAAGTAGTATGGGATTTAGTGCACCCACTACTGGACCAGGGCTACCACCTCTACCTGGATAATTTTTATACCAGTGTTACCCTGTTCAAGTGCCTCGCTTCCAGACAAACTGCGGCATGCGGCACTGTTAGAAGGAATAAGAGAGGTCTCCCGAAGTCGCTGCTAGGGGAAAAGCTCAGAAGGCATGAGAGCCGAGCACTAAGCAGCGACTCAGTATTGTGTGTTAGGTACAAGGACAAGAGGGATGTCCTTGTACTAACAACAATACATGGGCACACCACCACCACGAGGTACCAGTGCAGAAGCCCCCAAGCCAGACTGTATTCTGGATTACAATAAGTACATGGGAGGGGTGGATTTGTCGGACCAGGTACTACAGCCATATAACACCATGCGGAAATCGAGGGTGTGGTACAAAAAGCTGGCCGTGCACATCATGCAGATGGCATTGTATAATGCTTTCGTGCTACATCGATGTGCCGGCCAGAGGGGAACTTTCCTGGAATTTCAAGAGGTGGTAGTGAAGAAGTTGATTTTTAGAGACCAGGAAGGGGGGAGTGCTAGCACGTCTGGAAGCGAGGCCACATCACGGATTGTACCAGGGCAGCACTTTCCAGGAGTAGTTCCCCAAACAGCCAGCAAGGGAAGGTCACAGAAGAGATGCAGGGTGTGCTCAAAAAGGGGCATAAAAAAACAAACCATCTACCAGTGTGACACATGCCCCGAGAAACCAGAGTTATGCATGAAAGATTGTTTCCGCATATACCACACATCCCTGGATATGTAATTTTACCCTGATGCACACAGCTGACACAGCTTATACATCATGCCGCATGCCGCACCTTCCCTGCTGAGCTCTACCGTGTGCCCAGCCTGTAGATTATTGCCACATATGGGGTATTGCCGTACCCGGGAGAACCCACATCATGATTTTTGGGGTGTTTGTCTCCCGTGGCAGGAGCTGGGCACAAGATGACATAATGGATAATTTGTACTATGCTCTATCCATTATGCATCATCCTTGGGGTCCACCTGTGGGGTTAAAATGCTTACTACACTCCTAGATTTATTCATGGAGGGGTGTAGTTTTCAAATAGGATCAGTTTTCAGGGGTTTCTACTGTTCTGATCCCTAAGGGCATCTACAAATGTTTTATGATGTAAAAAAAAAATTAAATGTCTGTGCTCCAAATACCAGTCTCTTCCGAGCCCTGCCGTGTCTCCATCTTGTAGCCTATTGCCACACATGGGGTATTGCCATACCCGTAATAACCCGCAAAAAATCATTCTGCGGTGTTATTACGGTATGGCAATACCCCATGTGTGGCAATAGGCTACAGGCTAGGGAAATGGAAGGGTTGAGAAAGGGACAAGCAAAACTTTAGCTTTTGGAGCACAACTATTCACTAGACTGGTGTTGGGGTGCTACCTGACTTTTGGTACCAGTGCATTAGAAGCCCCCCCGAGTAGTGACCCATTTTAGGAAAGGTGCACCCTCAAAGTATTGTTTAGGGATGTATGAGCATTTTAACCCCTAAGATGCTGGCCCAAATGTAATACAAAGTGAATGGGTCAGTGTAAAAAATTGCATTGTTTTTTCAAATGGTCATTGTAGTGACAAATGAAACAGCCCAACTCATGCCACTGTGGATAAACCCCCAAAAACATTCTGCGGGTTATTACGGGTATGGCAATACCCCATGTGTGGCAATAGGCTACAGGCTAGGGAAATGGCAGGGTTGAGAAGGGAGGACAAGCAAAATTTAGTTTTGGAGCACCCTATTCACTAGACTGGTGTTGGGTGCACCTGAGGTACCAGTGCATTAGAAGCCCCCGAGTAGTGACCCCATTTAGGAAGGGCACCCCTCAAAGTATTGTTCTAGGGTTGTATGGCATTTTAACCCCTCTAAGATGCTGGCCCAAATGTAATACAAAGTGAATGGGGTCAGTGTAAAAATTGCATTGTTTTTTTCAAATGTGTCATTGTAGTGACAATGAAATCAGCCAAACTATGCCACTGTGGATAAACAACCAAAAATATTCTGCAATGTGTTAGGCAGAATGAGAGACCTACAGGACATGGGGGACTGGAAAGAACCCTCTGCACCTACCTCTCATCCAGGTAATAAAAATATTACTGTTTAAGATTAAATTTGTATTGACCGTAGTTCCTTCCTAATTAGTATATTAGTGAGCGCAGTAAGTAGGACGCTAGGTCCATCTTATTTTTGACAGGCAATACAGTACCTTATTACCATTTACCCCATACCAAACTAGGGGTGTCTAAGCCTAATATTAGTGTTATTCTGCAATTGGCAGTTAGGCATCCAATACTTGGTCTAGGAGTGTATCTAGATCCTATAACTGCCTCGTTTAACTGGGGACCCATAATTATGAATTATGACCCAGTTATAGACAGCTAAGATATTCTCCTCCTTACTCAATGTACTGATTCGGCTCAGTTTATCCAAGAACCGGCATCCAATATATGGGTACTCTTGGCAGGTGAGCTGAAATTTTCTGTTTTTGACCTGGTTGGGTGTCACTGTGCCCAACCCATGGCAATTTAGACAAACACCCCAAAAATCATTCTGCGGGTTGTCCTGAGTACAGCAATATCACACATGTGCCAATAATTGACAGGCTGGGCACACGGCAGGCCTGAGAAGGGAAGGAGTGACATTTTGATTTTTCAGCTCCATTTTCACACGTTTGGATTTGGAGTGCCATGTCATGTTTGCAGGGCCCGTGAGGTGCCAGTGTAATAGAAACCCCCGATAAATCATACCATTTTGGAAACTAGACCCCTCAAAGAATTCATCTGGGGTTGTGGTGAGAATTTTAACCCCCAACATGCAGGTCAAAATTGAATGCAAAGTAAATGGTGCATAGTAAAAATTGCGTTTTTCTTGCAAAAATGTCATTTTAGTGCCTAATATACTGTGCCCAACCCATGGCAATTTAGACAAACACCCCAAAAATCATTCTGCGGGTTGTCCTGAGTACAGCAATATCACACATGTGCCAATAATTGACAGGCTGGGCACACGGCAGGCCTGAGAAGGGAAGGAGTGACATTTTGATTTTTCAGCTCCATTTTCACACGTTTGGATTTGGAGTGCCATGTCATGTTTGCAGGGCCCGTGAGGTGCCAGTGTAATAGAAACCCCCGATAAATCATACCATTTTGGAAACTAGACCCCTCAAAGAATTCATCTGGGGTTGTGGTGAGAATTTTAACCCCCAACATGCAGGTCAAAATTGAATGCAAAGTAAATGGTGCATAGTAAAAATTGCCTGTCTCGGATTGTGGGCGCATCCGTGCTCACCCGCGTGTCCCCGCTGCAGCCCGGGCTCCTCACTCACCTCTCCCGGCTCCTGCTCTTCCCCCGACTGCTAGGAGGCGGGGACGCGCGCGGCTCCTGTCGAAAATTTAAAGGGCCAGCGCACCGCTAATTGGTGCACTGGCTGTACACCCCACCTTTAAGAATCCAGCCTCTTCCTGTGTCCCCTGCCGGATCTTTGTGCCTCACAGCCTAAGAGCTAGCTTCCTGGTGATTATTCCTGCGTTCCTGTGTATTCCTGCGTTCCTGTGTATTCCTGCGTTCCTGTGTATTCCTGCATTCCTGTGTGTCTCCGCTCCCGACTCCTGTGTAGCTGTGTTACCCGTGTTGCTGTGTTCCGTGTGCCTGTGTTCCCATTCCCACCTGCCTGGACCTCCCGTTGCTGACCCCGGATTTGGACTTGACCTTGCATCTCTGCTGCCTGCCCTGACCCCGAGCCTGGACCTGACTACGAGACCGTCTTCTGCTAAGGTACCTCGACCTCGGCTGCCACCGCGGGCTGGTCGCGCCTGGGAACGACCTGGTGGTATCCTGCCGCAGCAAGTCCAACCCGCTTTGCGGCGGGCTCTGGTGAAAACCAGGTGCCACTTGGATTCCGGTCCCAGGTGTTGGCTAGTTCCATCTCCCGCGGTGGTCCAGAGGATCCACTGATCCTGACAGGCACTGGAGAAGTGTAGACTACATGGCCCTATGAGTCCTATGGGGGCTGAACGGGAGGAGAAGGAGGACATTGGAGCATAAGCAGAGTCTGGTGAAATCAATGGTTTTTCCATTTAGGTGACAAGAGAGGAGGAGCAGAAGCATCCGGAGGAGTACAGAGTGGCAGTACAAAGTGGAGATGGAGGCCAGGAGTCCCTCAGAGTCACTTGCGCAGATGGCCGCAGCATGCTGCTTTTCCTAACTAGTGACAGCTGAATAGTCAACAACCGGCATAGGGATGACTTTTGGCTCTCCACCCTCTTGGAGCTTCGTTACCGGTAAAAAATGGGTGACTTTTTTCCAGCTGCTGAGAGGGAGGAACAACTGGCGTAATATAGAGAAATACTGTGCACTATAGAGAAATACTGTGCACACAGTTGGCCGCTGCCTATGTGCGCCATTGTCCATCCTCGTCTGTCACGTCTGACTGGGGGATTTCTGGCAGTCATCACTCACGTACTACTGCCATGGCTGCTTTGGGGAGATGGGGGGGAGGAGTAGTAGCAGCTCCATCAGCAGCAGCTTAAGTTTGGATTCCTTAATGAGCAGCTTCCTTCACCCGCCTAGTGAGGAGGGTAGCCGCCACCAGCAGCAGCAGGACATGGAGCAGACCCTGCACCAGCAGGTGGTGGCCTACTTGGACAGCACTTTACCACCTCAGGTAGAGGATCCCATGGACTACCGGGCAGCCAAACTTGATGCGTGGCCGCAACTTTCTAGAGTTTGCAGTAGAGAAGCTGTCCTGCCCGGCCAGTAGTGTGGAATCAGAGCGCGTGTTCAGTGCAGCGACGCCATCGTTATCCAAAGGAGAATTCGCTTGTCCACCCATAATGTGGAGAGACTGACATTTTTCAAGTTGAGTGAGGCTTGGATCGGCCAGGATTTCAACTCAACAATGCCTTATGCATCAGATTAGATCAGCCATGATGCCTCCTCCAAACGTTGTGAAATGAGTCGGGGTTCTAACTACCTGCCTCAGCCACTATTCTGATGCTGTCACCCGCCTGATGCCACACATCTGCTGCCAGTTGCTCCATCTGCCTCTTACCATCTTTACCAGGGACTGGAATTGTCCGACACCTCCACACTATATCATTATGCCACTCTTTGTCTCAATAATTACAATAATAATCTCTGAGAAGATCCCTCTCTATATATCAGTGCATATCAGACAACCCCAGCCAGTGCCGGACATGGAGGGAATATCCGGGACAATCTCACAGCTGCCCATGACAGCGGGACAGAGGTGAAAAACCTGGACTGTCCCCTGAATCTGGGACGGTTGGGAGCTATGCTCTATCCTTGTGCCACTTTGTGGCCTACCATGTTTCCGCCACCTCTATAATTTGTCATTGTGCCACTCTGCGGCCTACTCATGCTGCTGCCAACTGACCGCTGTCTCCCTGGAACACCCTGTAATTTCCATAATGCTGTTTTCACCCTCCATCAATCTATGATGTTGCCACTAACTTAGTTTTCCCCTTCATTTTATCTGTCAGAAGGAATGAAAAACCTCAGGATTGATAGCCAAAAGCAGGAGTGGATACAGAACACAGAGGACATGCAAATATCCCATTTACTGGTCATCTCTGTTTTGGATCCGCTCCTGTTTGTTTTTGGCTTTAGAAATACTGATGATAGATTATTGACCAATTGAAAGCGGACACTAACTGATGAAAAGAAGGGCAAAATGATCAGTGACGTCAATGCGAAATTACTGCCGACACCCTCTGCACTCTTTTGGGGGGTTTCTACATGTATCAGTGTTTAACAGAACAGGTTCTGTCGTAATCTATGGAATCATCCGATGTCAGTGTAAAAAGAGTGCACTCTGTGATGTTATAGTGGGATCTTGGCCCTCAGCTCAGTCCTTTCGAGCTGGCACAGACGTTACCTTGTCAGGCTGCGTTCCCACTTCACTTATTTGGTGAAGTTGGCCTCTGTAAGTGCACATGGAATTGAAGAGTGAAGCGATTCTAAGAGCGGCGGCTATCATGTGCGTGTTATACTAAAACACAGCATTGTTTGAAGACCAAACCACGCTCTCTATGCATATTTAAGCATGGCACAAGGTTCTACAAGACCCTACAGGCTCTCTGCAGCCAGGAAATACCTGACACTTAACGTTATTCGTCATGCTTCGATTCGGGTTGAATCAAATTTTTTTTTAAAAATTGGTGAATCGGGACGAACCGAATTTTAACAAATTTGCCCATCTCTTATGATGAATCCCTGAATTCACCTGGCTCCCAAGTGCGATTGGCTGCATCATCATTGATTTGTGTTTCCCTGTCACTGCTATCCTCCTCAACGGTCTTAGTATGCACATAAATTCCCTTGTCACTCTCCACATCTCTACCTTCCCGCCTACTGCACAAAGCAGCGGATGTCAGCCCCAGCTCTTCACTGCCAAGCAGCTACTGACTGTCCTCAAAGAATTCATCCTCGCTGTAAAGTGGCGCTGAGCCCAGACCACCTATTAGATCTCTGGCTGAGGGAAATGAACTGGACAGAGGCTGTTTGAGGACTGGTGAGGGCCATTGACCTCCTCCTGGGCCATGCCAACTAAGTGTTGTATCTGACAAACCTACGGACTCTTGTCTGGGGTTGTCAGATGTCATCTGGGAGGAAGTGAATGACTTAGTCAACCAATCGTCAACCTTTGGGTTGTTTATCAACACACTGGGGCAGATTTACTTACCCGGCCCATTCGCGATCCAGCGGCGCGTTCTCTGCTCTGGATTCGGGTCCGGCCGGGATTTATGAAGGCAGTTCCTCCGCCGTCCACCAGGTGGCGCTGCTGCGCTGAAAATAATCTCAACGCGCCGGAATGCACCACCTCGGACCAGGTGAAGGTAAGCGCTTCCCAAGCGACACTTTTTCGGTTCTTAAATCCGGCGGTTTTTCCGAATACGTCGGGTTTTCGTTCGGCCACGCCCCCCGATTTCCGGCGCGCGCAAGCCGGCGCCGATGCGCCACAATCTGATCGCGTGTGCCAAAATCCCAGGGCAATTCAGGTACAATCGGCGCAAATCGGAAATATTCGGGTAACACGTCGGGAAAACGCGAATCGGGCCCTTAGTAAATGACCCCCACTGCCGCTAGATGACACCAGCAGTTCTGGCCTCACAGAGCCACCTCTGCCGCGACGTCCCCGTACTGTGCTGCGCCCTGTGCCTGCTCCACCTGCCCCCTCTCTGTCTGACATATTGGTTAATCAACTATGTTGATTTGACACAGATCTACTTTATTTAACAAAGCAATTTGAAATTTGTGATATACAGAAGCACAAGAACTGACACCCTGGGATTGAAGCAGAAATCACTACAGAAAGTATGTGTATTTTACACTGATTTCTCCGTCTTCACTTCAGCAACAAAAAAAACCCTGCTATTTGAGGTATACAGATCCCCCGAAATGGAAACCTTGGGATTGAAGCACAAATCACTACAGAAAGTGTGTGGATTTTACACTGGTTTCTTCCTCTTCACTTCAGCAACAAAAAAAACCCTGCTATTTGGGGTACACAGATCCCCCAAAACAGACACCCTGGGATTGGAGCAGAAATCACTACAGAAAGTATGTAGATTTTACACTGATTTCTTCCACTTCACATCAGAAACAAAATAGAACTGCTATTTGGGGTATACAGATCCCCCAAAATGGACATCCTGGGATTGGAGCAGAAATCACTACAGAAAGTATATGGATTTTACACTGATTTCTTCCTCTTCACTTCAGAAACAAAAAAGAACGGCTATTTGGGGTATACAGATCCCCCAAAATGGACACCCTGGGATTGGACACAAAATCACTACAGAAAGTATGTGGATTGTACACTGATTTCTTCCTCTTCATTTCAGAAAAAAAAACCCTGCTATTTGGGGTATACAGATTCCCCAAAACGGACACCCTGGGATTGGAGCAGAAATCACTACAGAAAGAATATGGATTTCTCACTAAATTTCTTGCTCTTCACATCAGAAACAAAAAAAGAACTGCTATTTGGGGTATAAAGATCCCCCAAAACGGACACCCTTGGAGCAAAAATCACTACAGCACAGTACAGTAGAAGCATCTGGACGGTACAGGCAGCACATGCAGTGTGAAAATGGTTGCCTGTTTTTATAGTCTGTGTGACATCACATAAGCCTGCCGGTCGCTGATTGGCTTTCAGGTCTGCACATGTGATTGAGGGTGTTCCTTTCTCCTTCCCAGAGTTCTCTGCCCCATGTAACACGTTGTACTCGCTCCCATTTTGGTAATAAAGGAGGAAAGAAAAAAAACTTTGTTCCCACGAATCACCGTAAACTTTGGCTTCGTGATGAATCAAATTTTTCCTGAAATTCTAACCGAAGTTAGAATCGTTAGAATTGATTCGCCCATCTCTAGTCCAGCTATGCTTAATTATACTGATTGACTTGATAAGGAAATACACACACCTGTCTATGTAAGACCTCACAGCTCAAAGTGTATGTCCGAGTGCATGAGAATCATAGGGTCTAAGGAACTGCCCAAGGAGCTTGGAGACAGATTAAGGCCAAGGTTACAAAAGAATTTCTGCAGAAGGTAACTTCAGAAATATCATCATCTTCAATAATACTGTGATTACAAAGTACCTCCTGTCAGTGAATAGCGCACACAAATCCGTCCATCAGAAAAGTAATGTTGTCACAGAATAGGACACACTATTATGTAAATCAGAATAGTTTTGTTGTCAATGAAAAGAACTCAGTAATACATGAATCAGAAAAGTTAAACAATGATACATAGATTATAGAAGTTCTGTTAGCATCCACTAATACCTCAATTGTAAAGGTGCTGTCACACTATTGTTTTTTACTGCAGGTCTTTTAAAATGAGGAAAGAAGGAAGAAAGGGATAGGGATGTGGTTGTGGAGATGATGATGGTGGTAATGGAGCTGATGCTGCTGGGAGTGGACATGTCGTGTCTCTATCTGCTTCAAGTTCTTCTGGTGCAAGTACATGCCAGGGTGCACAATTTGGGTAAGGCGGAAGAAAGAATTTGGTTTTGCGGATGGGTGCGCTTGTAACCAGGAATAAGTTACCAAAGCGAATTTTGGTAAAAGCTTGGTTCGTCTTTATTAGAAGTGATAAACAATATTTAGGTTCATAGGTAGTGACGCGTTTCGGGATAACCCTTCATCAGACCAATACTAGAAAATATTAATAACAACAAGAAACGGAACATATATATATATATATATATATATAAAAGTGTAAGTGATTACATAAAAAGGAGTAATAGGAAGTTGCATAAAATAGAAGTAAAAACATTGGGAGATCACATGCAATTTAGCCGGCATAAAAATGCAGAGTTGTATATAGAAGTACAGGTTGTAAATGTGTAAAATAGTGTGAAAACTTTGATAAAAATAGATAGTTAGAATTAAACAGTATACTTAAAAATATTGGATTAGATTGGAAGGTGAATCTATATATACAGATATATAAATAATCAATATAGATGGGATGACGTGCATTATAAATAGTTAAATGGAAGAACTAGGAGTATATGAATAGTTAATTAAATATATAAATAGTTAATTAAATAAATAGTTAATTAAATATATAAATAACTATTCATTCAATTAACTATTTATTAGCTTTATATTTCTGCTTTGGCACATTACATTGTATAAGGCTGCCACTTTAATAGTATTATTCATAATTAGTCCACTCTCCACTCTTTGTATTCAACAGTTATTTATATATTTAATTAACTATTTAATTATTTAATTAACTATTTATATATTTGATTAACTATTCATATACTCCTCGTTCTTCCATTTAACTATTTATAATGCACGTCATCCCATCTATATTGATTATTTATATATCTGTATATATAGATTCCCCTTCCAATCTAATCCAATATTTTTAAGTATACTGTTCAATTCTAGCTATCTATTTTTATCAAAGTTTTCAAACTATTTTACACATTTACAACCTGTACTTCTATATACAACTCTGCATTTTTATGCCGGCTAAATTGCATGTGATCTCCCAATGTTTTTACTTCTATTTTATGCAACTTCCTATTACTCCTTTTTATGTAATCACTTACACTTTTATATATATATATATATATATATATGTTCCGTTTCTTGTTGTTATTAATATTTTCTAGCATTGGTCTGATGAAGGGTTATCCCGAAACGCGTCACTACCTATGAACCTAAATATTGTTTATCACTTCTAATAAAGACGAACCAAGCTTTTACCAAAATTCGCTTTGGTAACTTATTCCTGGTTACAAGCGCACCCATCCGCAAAACCAAATTCTTTCTTCCGCCTTACCCATACTCTTACGGTTCCATTGGACACCGGTTATTGGAGTGTTTGGGAGATGCTGAATTAACCGTAAGGAGAAGTTTCCATCAAGGGTAATCGATACCCCCTCAATTGTTCTCTGCAACTTTGCAAGTTGCGTCCAGGTGAGCACCTTCACTACTTACCTGACAACCAACTTACGTAACGTTATCACACGAGGCGCAGGCCTCTCTCGTTGTCTTTTTTGTTTTCTGTTTTTTAGGGTGCACAATTTTCACTGATAGGCCTCAGTGGGCCACACAAAGTTGAGACTTCTGTGGGATTATCTTTGCCATGCTCTTCTTCAGGTGGAAGAACAGAGCTCTTCACCTCATCTGCCTTCAAAATAGCAAATCCATTTCAGCCTCAAGTCATGGAGCAGCCAGTCACGCTGTATAATGACTCTCCCAGTTTGGAATCTGTGACCCATCAATCTGCCCCTGAAATGGAGCTTCAAGAAAAACTTTTATTGGAAGATAAGGTTGTATGCAGAAGAGACTTATGATGAAACACAACCGCCAATGGCTATGGCTTTCTCCAATGTGCAGATGGAGAAGGTGGGCAGCAGTAAGGGCTTGGTGGTGAAAGAAGTGAGCGGTGTTGATGAGGTCCTAGGGTAGAAGGCACTGATACTTCAGACAAAGAGGTGATGACCAGGAAGCCATGGGTAGCCTGCAAAACAAGTTAAAGAAAGCCTAGTCGCAGTGGTCGGCACTTTAGCTACTTTGTCAACTGCAACTGCCCATGCCCAGGAAACAAAGTCCAGCCCACAGGGCGTTTTCAGAGTCACATTTTTTCTCATAGAATGCATAAGACAAAAAACATGTAATTTGTAGGTTGTAACAGCAGTCCATAAGGCGCAGCCAAAGCCTTAACAATCTGAGCACCTCATCTATGACAGCCACCTGCTGAGTAAACATGAACTGCAGAGCCCGAGACAACAAAAAAAGGCTGGAAGAACCAAAGGCTGCTGCTGCTTCAGTTGGCCCAGCCTGTTTCAACAGCTCCATAGTCACAAGGCCAACTGACCTCCCACTAAGGGAGGATGAGACACCACCACTACCAACACCAGCTACACCACTGACAATAAGCCTATCCACAGCATCACTAAATCAGAGAGAGAAAACATTTTTCCCAGCAGGCAGTGCCTACCCTGTACCAACAGGTTGTGGGCTCAAATGTGTAACTCGTGGACCAGTAAGCATGGACAAGGACGTTACATCTCCCAAACTGGCCACTGGACAGGAGGCTCTCTGGCTCACATTCTCGCTCTGGAGCTCAGTGGCAGCATGAGTAGTAAGGGAAGTCACCAATGCAACACTAGAAAACTGAGCATGGCCACAATGTGGAATGCCATTTTCACTTCTCCTCAATCTCCACCACCAATAGATGGGACATGGTGGAGGATTATCTGTCTACATGTCTCCGGGTACTGAAGGACCACGTGGCCAGAGCTTGTCCTCTAATCCTTGCTGCTCCTGCACTGCAATTGGTGTTCAGCACCGTCAGGGGTGTCATCACTGATAAGAGGTTCTTTCTCTTTACAACAAATTTGGATATCTAAACATTATTTTAAGATGAACAACACATGGGTCCCACGCAACATGTTTACGAGTGTCTGAATAACATACATTTTTATAAAAAAGCATTCCTAAAACTTCAAATTTAAAAAAAAAAATCAATTCTGGGTTAATGAAACTTCCAATTAAGATTTTTGAAAAGAAAATTCTGGATTAATGGAACTTCAAATTCAAACATGTTTGAATCTGCATTTGAATAAATGGGTCTGAATGGGTGTGAGGAAGGGTGTGTGGATTTCCCATTGCTTCTTCTACTATGAAATTGACCAACTAGGTCTGAACGCCCAAAATGTCTTTAACCGCAGTAAGATAAAAAAAATTATTATATTTTTTATTAGTTCTTTGTTTATATTTTTCAAAGTTTTGTTATTCCAAGTATCTTCCCAAGCCCATTGTGGACCGTGCAAATTCCCTTTTATTCCTAACATTTTCA
Organism: Engystomops pustulosus; assembly: GCA_019512145.1. Lineage (NCBI taxonomy): Eukaryota > Metazoa > Chordata > Amphibia > Anura > Leptodactylidae > Engystomops > Engystomops pustulosus. Next base: position 104,639 of record WNYA01000744.1, on the reverse strand, counting down.
TCCCTCTAGCCCTACTATTCTTCAATCAATCAAGTATCTCGTCTCTTTTTCCCCGATCCTGAAGAGTGGCGCGTGTTTGGGCCCTTGGTCTGTGGGTGCCGACTGTGAAATTCAGAACTTTCCAGTTCAGGTTCACGCATCATTATTCATCACCAATCATAACCAAAGGAAATTCAACAGAATGGGGCTCATTTACTAAGGCCCCGAACGCCGCGATTCCGTTGGGTTTTCCCGATTATTTCCAACTTGTGCCGAATTGCCTGGGTTTTTGGCGCACACGATTGGATTGTGTCGCATCGGCGACGGAAATCAGGGGCCGTCGGAAAACCCGACGGATTCGGAAAAACCGCGGTGTTTAGAAAAGGATTTGTGTCGCTTGACATGCACCAGGAAGAAGATGGTGAACTCCGGCGGACCTCGGCGCAGCAGCGACACCTGGTGGATATCGAGCGCACGACCTTAGTGAATCCTGGCAGAACGTGAATCCATGCCGGACAACGCGCCGCAGGATCGCGAATGGACCGGGTAAGTAAATGTGCCCCATTGTTTCCAATTGTTTCAGAGAAGTCAGTGTAGAGTTAATCACATTTACTGAAAATGAACAGCAATAAATTTACACAATAATATATAGATGTTCAAGATTTATTTATCTATTTCATTTTTTTCTGTAACCTTCTCCTTGTCTCTGAGGGTAAATCTGTCCCCAGTTGTGTATATAAGCGGCTGCAGAGTGACGGCCTGTGCCTCTCCTGTGCTGAGGATCTGCAGAGCCGGGGGACGCTGTGCTGGAGGAGAAGACCTTGTCCCTGTCATGAGCTGCTCTCCTCTTCTTACTGCTGCTTATGTCTTCATATTCTTACAATCATTACCATGTTATGGAAATTTTCATTCTCAATTATATAATTCAGCATTGGTGCCATTAGTGGACTATGAATATTACAGTGCAGGAGATGTCACCATTGCCGGCCTGATCTCTGCTCACAGATATGTTGGTAGATCTGTATTTAATGAAAGAAAAGATATGTTAGACTTAACCTGTCAAAGGTGAGTGTGTTTCCATCTTATATGTTCCATAATACACAGTACAGCACACAATACAGAAGACCCTAATATCAGATGGTAAGAGGTTCAGTACCTGACACTTCTACCGATCAGCGGAGAACAATAGAAGTGGCAGAAAATCCAACAATGGACACAAAACAACAACTTTCCTGCCTCATCCAGAGACGAGGGGAGATCAGGTTTATGTCACACGTAATCTCAGTGATAGAAAACACTGAAAATTACAGAACCAGGGTCCATTAATTCAGCTGAGAAGATTCAGAGACTGTGTAAGGGCGAGGTCACACAGCAGCTACTTCCAGAAATTCTGTGTTTAATACCGGGTCACAATTGACTGAACGGCATAGAATTTTGTGTGGTACGTCCTATATTTTCACCAGCATTGTCTGCATTTCGCTCATTTCTTTGACTTGACGTTGCTTTGAAAAAATTACTTGTTGACCTCCCATTGACTACACTGGGAAAAGGATTTTTGCACTGATTTTTTTGTGTTGGAAAAAACCTCCATGTGATCCCTAACTACATCCTGCAAGCCTTGGTACATCAAAATACCCAGTAATACATTGGGGCTTATTTACTATTTACTTGGCTTTTACAAATTTTCACGATTTGCGCCTCTGTGACAGGTATTTAGAAGGGGATTGTGCCGCACGGACTTTGGCGCAATTGTGCCGACTTTCATGCGACAGAAAGGAGGGTGGGCCGTCGGACGATCTAACGGATTCGGACTGACCGCAGGATTTAACTTTAAATTGTGTCGCAAGACAATGCACTTACATGCACCGGGAAGAAGATGGTGAACTCTGGCGGAGCTGAGCGGGGAAGCAACAGATGCAGGAAATTGGGCGCGCGATCTTAGTGAATCGAGGCAGAGGGCACTATCGTCAGACAACGCACAGCGGGGATCGCGACAGGACAGGTAAGTAAATGTTCCCCGTTGTATGAGCCCAAAGGTAGAACTTTCTTTTCTCTTTATTACTTTTCTTCTTCCCCAATATTCTAACCCATTGTATTAATATTTACTAGAGGTAACCAGATTGGATTAGTGGGGTGTGATATAGTAATCCCTCTTATTGGGATATGTATAGAATAATGTGGTTACCACCATAAGTTGTCTGATAGAATTTAGTGTTTTATACTCCGGCACCAACCAAGATGAATGTCCCAGTATATAAGTCAGGATTTCAAGACACATCAACGCAGCTTATCGTGGCTCATCACAATCCACCAATGTCTATGACACCAGCAGTAATAGTGATGCAGTGTCCCCAGCTATGTGCAGCCCGGCCATAGAGAATGATTGGAGCAGCAGAGCGCAGGCTCCACCGCTACCCCCAGGTCAGACAGGGCACTATCTGCCCATACTTTCTATACGCTGCGGGGTTGAACCAAATGTTGAGGCTCTTTTTATCTGATTGTAAGGTTAGGGATTCACAACATCACTGAAGATTTATAGTAACATTGTAATCTCTAACATAACATCTCTAATCAGTACAATTCCCTAGATCAGTGATGGCGAACCTTTTACAGACCGAGTGCCCAAACTACATCCATAATCCACTAATTTACTGTAAAGTGCCAGCATGGAATTTTATACAGTAACTTACTGCTACCTGTTCTTCCACATCTTTCAATTGTACCGGCCGCCTGAGGCCACCAATATAATTGCCAGAAGGAAGGCAAATTCAAACTATCATTGTAGCAGCTCTCCAGGGCCTCTATGTACAGGAAGAATGGTGGGTCCAGTAGGACGACCTCCAAAGATACTGCAGTTCTGTCAACACCTTCTCACTTTCCCAGCAGTTCCAAACAGCCAATAAAGTGTCGCTTTAAAATAGCGCTGAGAGCATAATTTCATAAGTTGAAGATTCAGTGTTTGGTGAACTCTGTCCTTGGACAATGGCCTGAGTTCCCGCAGAAAGGGTTCGCCACCACTGCCCTAGATCAATATAAGAGGCGATGGCGCAGTTGAAACAAAGTGGTAAAGTCAGATATATGCCACAGGAAAAGTCTAAAACAATATAGATGTTCTCATGATTCTACGTCTTCCTCTTTTTTTCTCAGTAGCAAAGTAATTAAATACAGCGGAGGCACAGTACCTTTCCAGCTGTGGGTCGCAACTCACGAGTAGAGATAGTATAACATCGCAAACTCCTTATCCTTGGGCAGTGTTCATTCAGACACTCAAGGTCCCGTGGTTGGTTCCTGTGTCGGTGTAAGATCTCTCCGCTATGAAACCGAACTCCTCCACAGCTTGTTCCGCTTTCTTCCTATTTCCGCCGGCTAAACTCTTTGCGATGGTGGAGCAAGTTTCAAAGGTATTAAAACTCATTAATTCTCAGTCAATATAAAAAAAAAAAAAAGTTTAACCCCTTAAGGACGCAGCCTGTTTGTACGTTAAGGCTTGGTCCTTTTTTTAGAAATTTGACCAGTGTCTCTTCCTGTGGTAATAAATTTGTAAAAATTTAAGATTGTTTTCTCATGAGACATTCTAGTTTATGTTAGTAGTATCATTTCGGTGATCTGTTCCTTTTTTGGGGGGTAAAAATTTAGGAAAAATGTGAAAAAAATTACAATTTTCAAAATTTCAAATGTTCTACTTTTTAGACAAAAAGTCACACCACAAATTTTTTTGGGTAGAAATCTTTTTCCATTGGTCTTTTTATTTCCATAATTTGTTTTACGTTTCCATTTTTTTTACGGATGTGAGAAGGTTTCAAGTTTTAGTAGCAACTTCTCCGATTTTCTTGAAATTTGAAAAATGCGAAATCTTCGGTGACCAATTCAGTTTGGAAGTGCCCTATAAAGGCTTCTGTACTATATACCCGAGAAGTAACACCATTTTATGAACCTAACATCTCAACCTATTCAAATCAGCATTTGAGAAGTCTGTTAACCCTTTAAATATTTTTCCAGAAGCAAACAAAAAAGGATTAGAGATTTCAAAATTTATATTTTTGATTACGATTTTTCTCATTTAGCCCTAAAATGGATACATTCAGAAGGAAGTTGTGGCAAATATACATCCCCAAATACCAGACCTGTAGATGTCAATTGCTGTTTCGTCACACAGACAGCGATGTCCAGAACAGAGTTAGTTCTATTGGGTTTTTGGAAGGCCAATTCTCTTCAAATGTTTTGTGGTGCCACAGTATACTTGAAGAGCCCCTGAAGAAACAGTACAGTAAAAAAAAAAAAGATGTCAACATTTTGGAAACTAGACCCCTCAAAGAATTCATCTGGGGTTGTGGTGAGAATTTTAACCCCTAACATGCAGGTCACAATTGAATGCAAAGTAAATGGTGCATATTAAAAATTGCATTTTTATTGCAAAAATGTCATTTTAGTGCCTAATATATTGTGCCCAACCCATGGCAATTTAGACAAACACCACAAAAATCATTCTGCGGGTTGTCCAGAGTACGGCAATATAACACATGTGCCAATAATTGACAGGCTGGGCACACAGAAGGGCTGGGAAGGGACAAGCAAAATTTAGCTTTTGGAGCACCCTTTTCACTAGACTGGTGTTGGGGTGCCCCTGAGGTACCAGTGCAATAGAAGCCCCCGAGTAGTGACCCCATTTTAGGAAAGGGCACCCCTCAAAGTATTGTCCTAGGGTTGTATGAGCATTTTAACCCCTAAGATGCTGGCCCAAATGTAATACAAAGTGAATGGGTCAGTGTAAAAATTGCATTGTTTTTTTTAAATATGTCATTGTAGTGACAAATGACATCAGCCCAACTCATGCCACTGCAGATAAACACCCAAAAATCATTCTGCGGGTTATTACGGGTATGACAATACCCCATATGTGGCAATAGGCTACAAGATGGAGACACGGCAGAGCTCGGAAGACAATGGCATTTGGAGCACAGACATTTATTTTTTTTTTACATCATAAAACATTTGTAGATGCTCTAAGGGATCAGAACAGTAGAAACACCTGAAAACTGATCCTATTTGAAAACTACACCCCTCCAAAAATTAGACTAGGGGTGTAGTGAGTATTTTAGCTCCACAGGTGGACCCCAAGGATGATGCATAATGGATAGTGCAGAGTACAAAATATCCATTATGTCATCTTGTGCCCAGCTCCTGCCACGGGAGACAAACACTCCAAAGATCATGATGTGGGTTCTCCCGGGTACAGCAATACCCCATATGTGGCAATAATCTACAGGCTGGGCACACGGCAGAGCTCAGCAGGGAAGGTGCGGCATGAGGCATGATATATAAGCTGTGTGAGCTGTGTGCATCAGGGTAAAATTACATATCCAGGGATGTGTGGTTTATGCGGAAACAATCCTTCATGCATAACCCTAGTTTCTCAGGGCACGTGTCACACTGGTAGATGGTTTGTTTTTTTATGCCCCTTTTTGAGCACACCCTGCATCTCTTCTGTATCCTTCCCTTGCTGGCAGTTTGGGGAACTTCTCCTGGAAAGTGCTGCCCTGGTACAATCCGTGATGTGGCCTCACTTCCAGACGTTCTAGCACTCCCCTGGTCTCTAAAAATCAACTGCTTCACTACCACCTCTTGAAATTCCAGGAAAGTTCCCCTTTGGTCGGCACATCGATGCAGCACATAAGCATTATACAATGCCATCTGCATGATGTGTACGTCCAGCTTTTTGTACCACACCCTCGACTTCCGCATGGCATTATATGACTGAAGCACCTGGTCCAACAAATCCGCCCCTCCCATGTACTTATTGTAATCCAGAATACAGTCCGGCTTGGGGGCTTCTGCACTGGTACCTCGTACATGGGCAGGGGTGGTGGTGTGCCCATGTATTGTTGTTAGTACAAGGACGTCCCTCTTGTCCTTGTACCTGACACACAATACTGAGTCGCTGCTTAGTGCTCGGCTCTCGTGCCTTCTGAGCTTTCCCCTAGCAGCGACTTAGGGAGACCTCTCTGATTCCTTCTAGCAGTGCCGCATGCCGCATTTAGTCTGGAAGCGAGGCACTTGAACAGGGTAACACTGGTATAAAAATTATCCAGGTAGAGGTGGTAGCCCTGGTCCAGTAGTGGGTGCACTAAATCCCAAACTACTTTCCCAGCAATTCCCAGGAAGGGGGGGGGGGATTTATTGGGCACTATTTTGGAATCCTTGCCTTCATATATCCTGAACTTATAAGAATACCTTGATGCACTCTCACACAGCTTATACATCTTCACGCCATACCTTGCCCTATTATTGGGCAGGTACTGGCGGAACTGAAGTCTCCCTTTGAAATGTACCAGGGACTCGTCTATCGATAAATGCCTCTCTGGAGTATACACTTCCATAAATTGGGCATTTAGATAATCTAATATGGGCCGGATCTTATACAACCTATCAAAACTGGGGTCATCTCTGGGTCGGCACTGTGAATCTTCGGCAAAATGCAGAAACTTATGGATGGCTTCAAAGCGCATCCTACTCATCGCCATGCGGAACATCGGGTGTGGTACAGAATGTCTGTGCTCCAATAATCCCTGATTGATGGCTTCTTTACTAGTCCCATAAGAAGTGTTATGCCCCAAAACTTCTCTATCTCTGCTGCACTAACAGGGGTCCACCTGTGGGGTTGTGTATAAAAACATTTGGGGTTTTGGGCAATATGCTGTGCAGCGTAGAGATTAGTCTTGGACACCATCAGACCAACCAGGTCCTCACTAAAAAAGAACTTAAAAAAGTCCACTGGCCCGAGCCCTGCCGTGTCTCTGCGTATCCCAGGACTGGCCGTAAAATCAGGGACCTGAGGGGCATAATTACTGGGGGTCACCCATGTGGGGTCAGAAGTCCCGGGCACTCCAGCAGAAGTCCCGGGCACTCCAGCAGAAGTCCCGGGCACTCCAGCAGAAGTCCCGGGAAGTTCGGCACTACTACGTAAGCGCCTTCTCTGGGGTACCTCAGAGTCGCTTTGTGAGGACGAGGTAGACAAATAAAACGGACACTCGTCCCCACTAGCTGACTCCGTATCGGAGGCCTCATAATTATAGACCTCCAAATCAATATATGATTTTTGTGACATGATGGGGGTGATAGTATAGAACCTACACTACACTACACCACTATACTACACCACTACACTACACCTACTCCACTACACTACACCTACTCCACTACACCACACAACGCCTTCTCCTCCTCACAACGCCTTCTCCTCCACACACGCCTTCTCCTCCACACGCACCTTCTCCTCTTTACAACGCCTTCTCCTTTACACACGCCTTCTACTCCACACATGCCTTCTCCTCCACACACGTCTTCTCCTCCTCACAATGCCTTCTCCTCCTCACAACGCCTTCTCCTTCATACAAACCTTCTCCTCCTCACAACGCCTTCTCCTCCTCTCAACGCCTTCTCCTCCTCACAACGCCTTCTCTTCCTCACAATGCCTTCTCCTCCTCACAACGCCTTCTCCTCCATCACACGCCTGCTCCACCACACGCCTTCTCCTCCACACACGCCTTCTCCTCCACCACACGCCTGCACCACCACATGCCAGCTCCTCCACACAACGCCTACTCCTACTTGCTACTTCTACTCGCTACTCCTACTCGCTACTTCTACCAGCTACTCCTACCCGCTAGCTCTACTCGCTACTCCTACCCGCTAATCCTACCCGCTAATCCTACTCGCTACTCCTACTTGCTACTCCTTCAAGTCCTAACGGATCGCACTGAAAATTGCGGTTGTGGGGGATAGGGAAAACATACGGGGGGGGGGTAATTGAGTGTTTTGGGGTACAGTACAGGGACAGCTCTCTAGCACAACTCTCTCTAACAACTCCAACACCAAAATGGCGCTGTTAGAGAGGGTTGTGCTGAGTAGATCAGGCCCCCAGCGTCAGAGATCGCTGTCATTGGCCAATCTGAATCGATTGGCCAATGGTGGCGATCGATGTCACAGGACCGATCACAAGGCACTTTGCTCAGCGTCCGATATATCGGACGCTGAGCGCTAACAGGTTAATTATCTGTTTTTGTGTTTATATTGATTGAGAATTAAAAAGTTTTAATACCTTTGAAACTTGCTGCACCATCGCAATCTCTCTTCTTTGAGAGTTTAGCCGGCGGGAATAGGAAGAAAACGGAACAAGCTGTGGAGGAGTTCGGTTTCCGAGCAGAGAGATCTTACACCGACACAGGAAACAACCAATGTGTCCGAATGAACACTGCCCAAGGATAAGGAGTTTGTGATGTCATACTATCTCTACTCGTGAGTCCCACGGCTGGAAAGGTACTGTGCCTCCGCTATATTTAATTACTTTGCTATTGAGAAAAAAAGAGGAAGACATAGAATCATGAGAACATCTATATCGTTTTACGCACCTTCTGACACCGAGCATGTATCCTGCATGTATATAATCAATTAGAATAAAATATGTGCCTGATACTTGCTGGTTGTTGGAGGGTTGCCCACTGTTGCATGATTGACCACCCCTGATGGAGTATTCCTGGTAGTTCCTAACGCTCCGCTTCCAAAGGAAAGAACATTTAGTCATATGCCAGCACTCGTGTTCTCCGATGCCCCCAACTGTGGTAGATTTACTAAAAGCCTCCAGTCTCATTGTGTATCCAGCGCACAGTCATGTTGTTGGAATTTGGAATTGCGCTGCCTCCTGCACCAGGTACTGGCAGCATGGCATAGAGCTAGTTGGTACCTTACCAGTTCATGGTTAAAATAGTTAATGTCGGTTACTGTCTGTTTTTAACATTTATTATGAGAAATAAATTACTTGTATGAAAGTCAATAAGACGTATGGAGGTAATTAATCGTTACATAGTTGCCGCTGTTTCCTGTTTTTTTTCATATTCTCGCTTCTTTTCAATTCCCAGAAAATGATTCTCATTCATCACTAGGGTCCAGATGTTTAAGTCTGATTTATGATGTGTGACAATTCAAACATTCACAGATTTTTCTACAAAACCAATCTCTTCTGGCATAGAAAATAATTGCAAATAATTGCACAATCATTTGCAACTATTTTGCTTCTTATTTGCAGACTATGACAATTCATATACCAGGTTTCCTTTACAATCAGGGTATGATGGGTGATGAATTTGTATTTTTCTAGAGCTTAAAACTATACAATGCCAGGACCATCAAGATCTAGCTAAATGATGCGGTAATTGCTAATATTCCTGTCTGGTCCTAGCAGATATTGTTGCATAATACTCTATAGTCTGTAAGAATATCCCTGTAATATAGCAGCCTCTGAGTAGCCTAAGGCAATTCTTCAGAGAGCACTAAGACAAATCTTTCCGATTTTCACCTGTCCTTAAGAAGAGCAGTCTCCTCTATACACGCAAGTGCTCTGAAAAGGTAATCACTATTTTTCAGTAGTCCCTACCTATTTGACTGACCATATTTGACAGACATCAAGTCACCCCACAATCTCCCTGCTTTTCTGGGAGAATTGCTGAAGTGTACACATCAGAACCAAGCTGAAATGTTTCTGATGAATGTGGTATAGCTATGGAGTTACCACTAAGGTACATCCTAATATAATATATGATATAGTGTGGAGGTGGCATCAGTAGCAGTAGCAGCAGCAGGAGCCCACAGAGTGGCACAATGATATAGTGTGAAGTAGGCATCAGTAGCAGCAGGAGCCTGCAGGGTGGCACAATGATATAGTGTGGAGGTGGAATCAGTAGCAGCAGCAGGAGCCCGCAGAGTGGCACAATGATTCAGTGTGGAGGTGGCATCAGTAGCAGCAGGAGCACGCAGAGTGGCACAATGATACAGTGTGGAGGTGGCGTCAGCAGCAGCAGCAGGAGCCCATAGAGTGGCACAATAATACAGTATAAAGGTGGCATCAGCAGCAGCAGGATCCCGCAGTGTAGCACAATGTTATAGTTTGGAGGTGGCATCAGTAGCAGCAGCAAAAGCAGTAGGAGCCCGCAGAGTGGCACAATGATATAGTGTGGAGGCGGCATCAGTAGCTGCAGCAGCAGGACCACGCAGAGTGGCACAATGATATAGTGTGGAGGCGGCATCAGTAGCAGCAGAAGCCTGCAGGGTGGCACAACGATATAGTGTGGAGGTGGCATCAGTAGCAGCAGCAGGAGTCCACAGAGTAGCACAATGATATAGTGTGAAGGCGGCATCAGTAGCAGCAGGAGCCTGCAGGGTTGCACAATAATATAGTGTGGAGGTGGCCTCAGTAGCAGCAGCAGCAGCAGCATGAGCCCACAGAGTGGCACAATTATATAGTGTGGAGGTGGCATCAGTAGCAGCAGCAGGACCCCGCAGAGTGTCACAATTTTATAGTGTGGAGGCGGCATCAGTAGCAGCAGGAGCCCACAGGGTGGCACAATGATATAGACCAATCAAATTGGTCCTGTGATGTCATCGGTGGGGTGTCGGCAAGCGTTGCCGACACCTCCCACCGACGTGTCACCGGCCCGCGTCACGGATCGCTGTCATTGGCCAATCGCGAGGGATTGGCCAATGGCGGCGATCGACATCACAGGACCAATCAAATTGGTCCTGTGATGTCATCGGTGGGGTGTCGGCAAGCGTTGCCGACACCTCCCACCGACGTGTCACCGGCCCGCGTCACGGATCGCTGTCATTGGCCAATCGCGAGGGATTGGCCAATGGCGGCGATCGACATCACAGGACCAATCAAATTGGTCCTGTGATGTCATCGGTGGGGTGTCGGCAAGTGATGCCGACACCTCCCACCGACATGTCACCCTGTCCGGGGACAGGGGGACGTCCGAAAATGGAGTAGCGCTCGCGTCCGATATATCGGACGCTGAGCGTTAAGGCACTTTGCTCAGCGTCCGATATATCGGACGCTGAGCGCTAAGAGGTTAAAACATACACAATTCAATCAATAAAAAAATTAAAAAAGATAAATTAAAAATGTATCTCCTAACATGGTCCGCAATAGTTCACAATATACATTAGACAGTTAATAATAACAGGTTCTACCATCACTGTACAGTCTGATAGAGAATGGCACAAAACTTTTCTTCATCCTTTCTGTCTTACACATCCAGTGATTATATCTACCACTAAATGCACTTTGCTGAGCAGCCAATATGTCAGGATTCGGATTCCTTGTTTCCATGATAATGTTATTAATTTTATTACAATGGTAAAATCTATAGCGAGAAATCTGGATCCAGTTACTACCTTCAAAACCTTCTGGGAGCCCAAACAGATTCTATATTCAAAAGTCCAGGATACTATATAGCAGTGGTGGCGAACCTATGGCACGCAGAGCTCTCTCTGTGGGCACTTGCATCGCCCCCGCACAGGTTCAGTTTATAATCGGAGCTCCGGCCCGGACTTACACAACTCTTTATGATTTGCACCGGGACCTTGTGACATTTAATATCTGCTCCCAGAGCAGCTCTGACAGTAACTTCCTCCAGCAGCCGTGGGGTAGGTGCACGCTCTGCCTCCTCACCCTCCTAGCAGCAGCATCCCGGGCTGGAGCTGTACAATATCACACAGAAGTTACCTGCCATCCACCCTCCCTGAAGACTACACAGCGTGGAAGGGGATTATAAGGGTGAGGAATAAGGGGCTGACACACTCCATATCTGGCTACTATTCCTCTTTTTCTCTGTGTACCTGGCATCGACCGCGGGTAAAAGTAAGATGACAGTAAGCGTGGTGCTGGTACGTGGCTTTGCCACTATTTCCGAGAGCCGTTGTGTGTATTGGCAGATCAGGGAGTGTATTACTCCAGGAGATGAAGATGATTCACTGTATGGCGGTAATATTTACCCCTGTATATATGGGTATATATCCCTGTGTGTGTATATATATGGGTATATATCCCTGTGTGTGTATAGCGGTATTATTTATCACTGTATGGCGGTAATATTCACCCCTGTATATATGGGTATATATCCCTGTGTGTGTATAGCGGTATTGGCAGGACCTACCAGCAGCCCTCACGTATGGGCAGGAGGCAGGACCTACCAGCAGCCCTCACGTATGGGCAGAGTATGGGCAGGACCTACCAGCAGCCCTCACGTATGGGCAGGAGGCAGGACCTTCTTCGGGTAATTTTTTTCCCTGGATACAGCATATCACACAGTGCCAATACTGTGACAGGCTTGTCACACGGCAGCCTGAGAAGGGCAGGAAGTTGACATTTTTATTTTCAGCTCTGTCCGTTTTCACACGTTATGGATTTGGAGTCCATGTCATGTTTGCAGTGCCAGTGAGGTGCCAGTGCAATAGAACCCCCCCGAGAAATCATACCATTTTGGAAACTAGACCCCGCAAAGAATTCATCTGCTGGGGTTTGTGGGTGAGAATTTAACCCCCACAGGCAGGTCAAAATTGAATGCAAAGTAATGGTGCATAGTAAAAATAATTGCGTTTTTGTCTTGCAAAAATGTTCATTTTAGTGCCTAATATATTGTGCCCCACCCCCATGGCATTTTATAAGACAACACCCCAAAAATCATTCTGTGGCGCGGGTTGTGTCCTCGAGTACAGCAATATCACCCATGTGCCAATATTGACAGGCAGTCACACGGCAGGGCCTGATAAGGGAAGAGTGACATTTGAATTTTTCAGCGCGTTTTCACAAACGTTTGGGATTTGGAGTGCCATGTCATGGTTTGCAGGCCACAGTGAGGTGGCCATTGCAATAGAAACCCCAGAAATCATAACCATTTTGGAAACCTAAAAAAAAAAGACCCCTCAAAAAAAGTCATCTGGGGTTTGGTGGAATTTTTGAACACCAAAATACCAAAACACCCAACTCGCAGTCAAAATTGAATCAAGTAAATGGTGCTAGTAGAAAATTGCGTTTTTCCTTGCAAAAATGTTCATTTTAAATTGCCTAATATACTGTTGGCCCAACCCATGGCAATTTAGACAAACACCCCAACAAATCAATTCTGGCGGGTTTGTCCTGGGAAAGTACGGCAATATACAGATGGGCCAATAATTGAACATGCTGGGCAACACGGTCTGCCTGAGAAGGGGACAAGCAATTTAAGCTTTTGGAGCACTCCTTTCACTAGACTGGTATTGGTGTGTCCCCTGTATGTACCAGTGCATTAAATCCCCCGAGTAGTGACCCCATTTTAAGGAAATGGCACCCCTCACAGTATTGTTCAAGGGTTGTATGAGCCTTTAACCCTAAGTATGCTGGCCAAATGTAATACAAAGTGGAAGGTTCAGTGGTAAAAATTGCAATTGTTTTTTTTCAAATGTGTCATTGTAGTGACAAATGACATCAGCCCAACTCAGCCACTGTGGATAAACACCCTCACAATCATTCTGCAGGTTATTACGGGTATGGAAATACCCCCATTTGTGGCAATAGGCTACAGGCTATTAAGGGACTGGCAGGGTTGAGAATGGACAAGGCAAAATTTAAGCTTTTGTCAGCAAACCCTTGTTCACTAGACCTGGTGTTGGGGTGCCCCTGAGGGTACCAGTGCATTAGCGCCCCCGAAGAGTGACCCCCTTTTAGGAAAGGGCAACCCCCCTCAAAGTATTTTCTAGGGTTGTATGAGCATTTTAAAACTTAAACCACCCCAAAATGCTGGCCAAATGTTACCCAGTGAATGGGGTCAGTGTAAAAATTGCATTGTTTTTTTAAAATGTGTCATGGTAGTGACAAATGACATCAGCCAACTCCACGGCCACTGGTTGGATAGCACCCCCAAAAATCATTCTGCAGGTTATAGGGGTATGATAATTCCCCCATGTGTCCAATAGGCTACAAGATGGAGAACACGGCAGGGCTCGGAAGAGATGGTATTTGTAGCACAACATTTCATTCATTTTTTTTTTACATCATAAAACTTTGTAGATGCCCTTAAGGGATCAGAACTGTAAATAAACCACCCCCTGAAAACTGATCCTATTTGAAAACTACACTACACCCCTCCATGAAAATCTAGGAGTGTAGTAGCAATTTTAATAAAAAAACCCACAGTGGGGATCCCCAAGGATTGCATAATGATGAGCATAGTACAAATTAATCCATTTATGTCATCTTTGCCCCGCTCCTGCATGGGAGGACAAAACACCCCAAAAATCATGATGTGGGTTCTCCCGATGTACGTCAAACCACCCACCCCCATATGTGCAATACTCTACATGCTTGGCACATCCACGGATAGAAGGCTCATCAGGGAATGCGGCAGTCGGCATTATGTATAAGCTGTGTGATCCTTTGTTGTGCATCAGGGTACAATTCAACATTCCAGGGATGTGGTGTTATATGCGGAAACAATCTTTACATGCCTTACCCTGTTTCTCGGGGCATGGTGTCACAACTGGTAGATGGGTTTGTTTTTTATCCCCCCCTTTTTTGAGTCACACCCTGCATCTCTTCTGTGTCCTTCCCTTGCTGTCTGTTTGGGGAATTCCCTGGAAAGTGCTGCCCTGTTAGCAATCCGTGATTGGCCCTCGCTTCCATACGTACTAGCCATTCCCCCCCCCTTCCTGGTCTCTACACTCAACTTCTCTTCACTACCCCGTCTTGAAATTCCAGGGGGGAAGTTTCCCCTCTGGCCGCACATCGCTTATCAAGCAGCGACGAAAGCTTATACAATTCCAATCTGCATGATTTGGTCACGCCAGCTTTTGTACCAAAAACCACAAACCCATCGACTTTCCGCATGCGTTCTATGGCTGTAGTACCTTGTCCGACAAATCCACCCCTCCCATGTACTTATTATTGTAATCCAGAATGCAGTCTGGCTTTGGGGGCTTCTGCACGGTACCCATCGTACAGTGGGCAGATTTTGTTTTGTGCCCATGTAAGTGGTGTTAGTACAAGGACATCGCCTCTTTCCTTGTACCTACCCACACAAGACTGGGCGCTCTCTTAGTGCTCGCTCTCATGCCTTCTGAGCTTTTCCCCGAGCAGCGCTTAGGTAGACCTCTCTTATATTCCTTCTAACAGTGGCCCGCATGCCGCAGTTTTGTCTTAAGCGAGGGCACTGAACAGGTAACACTGGTATAAAAATTATCCATGTAGAGGTGGTAAGCCCTGTCCAGTAATTAGTTGGGGGTGCACTAATCCCATACTACTTTCCCAGCAATTCCCCCTGAGGGGGGGCATTCAGGGGGCACTATTTTGGATCCTTGGCCTTCATAATCCTGCGTATAAGATACCCTGATGCAACTCTCACACCAAGCTTATAACATCTTCACACCATACTTGCCCTCTTATTTGGGCAGGTACGTGGCGGACTAAGTCTCCCTTGAAATGTAACCATGGACGCGTCTATCGATAATGCCTCTTTGAGTTCACTTCCTAAATGGGGGCATTTAGATAATCTAATAATGGGCCGGATCTTATACAACCTATCACATAACTGGGGGTCACCTCTGGGGGGGCATGTGCATGTCGGCAAAATGCAGAAACTTAGGATGGCTTTCAATCGCATCCTACTCATGGCCATGCGGAACATGGGGTGGTGGTACATAATGTCTGTGCTCTCCAATAATCCCTGATAGTGCTTCTTTACTAGTCCCTACGAAGTACGATGGCCGCCCCAATCTTCTCCATCTCTGCTGCCTAACATGGGTCCACCTGTGGGGTTGTTGAATAAAAAGAGGTGTGGGTTTATGGGCAATGTATTGTCAGCGTAAGATTAGTCTGGGACAAAACCATCATACCACTAGTCCGTCACTAAAAAAGAACTTACAAAAGTCAGCTGGCCCCCGAGCCCTGCCGTGTCCTCTGTGTATCCCAGGACCCTGGCCTTAAAATCAAGGACCTGAGGGGCATAATACGGGGGTCACCCATGTGGGGTCAGAAGTCCCTGGCACGTCAGGAGAAGTCCCCGGCACTCCCAGCAGAAGTCTCGGGGCACTCCAAGCAGAAGTCCCGGGCACTCCCAGGCAGAAGTCCCGGGCACTCCATCGAGTCCCTTCCACTCCAGCCGAAGAGTCCCGGGCCACCCTCTGTCAACTACTACTGCGTAAGCGCCCTTTCTCGATTGGTTCCTCGGAGTCGCCCCCCCCCTCTTTTTTTCCTGAGGACGATGTCGATAGATAAAACGGAACACTCGTCCCCACTACTGACCCGTATCGGGAGGCCTAAACTAGAGACCTCCCCATCAGTATATGATTTTTGTGACATTAATAGGGATATAGTAATAGAACCTACACACACACTCTACAACTAACAATCCCCTACCTCCACTACACCACACCGTACTCCACTACACCACACAAACGCCTTCTCTCCTCACAAAACGCCTTCTCGCCCACACAACGCCTTCTCCTCCCACACGCCTTCTCCTCCACACCACGCCTTCTCCCCCCACACAACGCTCCTTCTTCCTCCACACAGAACCGTCCTTCTTCTCCTCCACCCAGGAACACTCGCTTCCTCCTCCACCAACGCCTTCTCCTCCTCCTCACACGCCCTGCTTTGCCTCCACACAACACGCCTTCCTCCTCCTCAAAATACGCCTGCATCCACCACACAACTCCTTCTCTCCTCCTCACAGACCGCCTGCTCCACCACACAACGCCTTCCTCCTCTCTCACCAGCGCCTTCTCCTCCCACACAACTCCGTTCCTCCTCCCACCACTCCTTCTCCTCCCCACCGACGACCTTCTTCCTCCCCCCCACCACGCCTTCTCCTCCTCAAACCGCCTTCCCCCCACCCCACACTCCATTCTCCTGTCTCCTCACACAACGCCTTCCCACCACACCACGCCTTCTTCTCCTCCCCCAACGCCTTCTCCTCACACAACGCCTTCTCCTCCACACAACGCTCTTCCTCCACACACACAACGCCTTCTCCTCCACACAACGTACGCCCTCTCCTCCACACAACGCCCTCTCCTCCTCACAACGCCCTTCTCCTCCACACAACGCCTTCTCCCACACGCCTGCTTACTCCTACTCCCTACTCGCTACTCCTAACGCTACTTTCCTCCTCAGCTAACTCCTACTCTCTAACTCCTACTTCCGCTACTTCTACTCTCTACTCCTACTCGCTAACTTTCCTCCAACTCCTAACTGATCGCAACTGAAAGTGCGGTTGTGGGATATGGAAAACGGCACGGGGGGGGGTGTAACTTTGTTGTTTTTATGGTACAGTACCTGTGACAAGCTCTCTAGCACAAACAACCTCTCTAACAAACTCCAAGCACCAAATGGCGCTGGTTAAGAGGGTTGTGCTGAGTAAGATCACCCCCCAGCGTCAGAGAATCGCTGTCAGTGGCCAATCTAATCGGTTGGCCAATGGCGCGATCGCGCACAGGACTCAATCAAATTGGTCCTGTGATGTTATCGGTGGGGGGGTGTCGGCAACGCGTTGCCGACCTCCCACCGACGTGTCACCCACCGGCCCCGTCACGGATCGCTGTCATTGGGCCAATCGCGAGTGATTGGCCAATGGGGCGATCGACATCACAGGACCAATCCACAAATTGGTCCTGTGATGTCCATCGGTGGGGTGTCGGCAAGTTGATGCCGACACCTCCCACCGACATTTCACCCTTTCCGGGGACAGGGGGACCGTCCATAAAAATGGTATCGCTCCGCGTCCGATAATATCGAACTCTGAGCTTAAATGCACTTTGCTCAGCGTCCGATATATCGGACGCTGAGCGCTAATAGGTTAAACATCACATTCAATCATAAAAAATTAAAAAAGATAATTAAAATGTTCTCCTAACATGGTCCGCAATAGTTCACATATACATTAGACAGTTAAATAGACAGGGATTCTAACTCATGTACGCCTGATTAGAGACTGGCCAAAACTTTTCTTTCATCCTTTCGTTCTGTCTACACATCCAGTGATTATATCCTCCGCCCTAAATCTGCAACTTTGCTGATCATGCCAATATTCAGGATTTTTCGGATTCCTTGTTTTCCTTTCCATTAATGTTATTAGTCCTGCATAGCACTCTTTTTACTGAACTACTGATTCACAGGACTCCATGGAAATACCTACCGACAGACCCGGCTTTTCTGATCTTACTACTAAGTCTTTCTCCACCTGAGCTGAGATTTCCTGGGCCCCCCTATCGCTGGCAACCTGCAAAGAAAACATTTCTTCCAGCATTGTTATCTTAGAAGCCATACAGTAAGAAGTGGCAAATATTTAAGGCACCTTTATATGATGTGGCTAATAACAGTAGGATCTACTAAAAACCCTATATCTATTCCAAAGGTCATGCTTGGTGTTATGGGGGCTGCCCTTCAAGGTACAAAGTCTACATTACATCGTAGCTGATGTCTCCCCCCCTACTTTGGGGGGACGGTGGCAATCTGTTCTAGCTTAGGGTCTTTAACTGTGGGGGAGGAGTGCACTTCGGGGGTCCCTTGTACTTGGAAGAGATCAGTCCCTCTCTTTGACACATTCATATGTTTGTACGAGTTTATTACAATGGTAAATCTATAGCGATAAATCTGGATCCAGTTACTACCGTTTCAACCTTCTGGGACCCAACGATTCTCTATTTCAAAGTCCAGGATTACTATGAATAGCATGGTGGCGACCCTATGCACGCAGAGCTTCTCTGTGGGCACTTGCAATTGCAATCGCCCACCCGCACAGTTTCGGTTTATAATCGGAGCTTCCGGCCCGGACCTTACAACAACTTTTATGAGATTTTGCACCGGGAACCTTGTGACATTAAAATATCTGCTTCCCAGAGCAGCATCTGACATTAACTTCCCTCAGCAGCCGTTGGGTAGGTGCACGCTCTGCCCCTCCTCATCCTCCTAGCAGCAGCATCCCCGGCTAGGAGCTGTACAATTCACACAGAAGGTTACCTGCCCATCCACCCTCCCTGAAGACTACAAACAGCGTGGAAGGGGATTATAAGGGTGAGGAATAAGAGGCTGACACACGTCCCTATCTGGTTACTATTCCTCGTTTTTCTCTGTGTACTCTGGCATCGACCGCGGGTAGAAAGTAAGATGACAGTAACGTGGTGCTGGTACGTGGGCTTGGCCACATTTCTAGAGGCCGTTGTTTATGGCAGATACAGGGAGTGTATTAACTCCAGGAGTGAAGATATTCAACTGTATGGCTAGCATACTTTTACCCTACCCCTGTATATATGGGTAATGATATCCCTGTGTGTGTATAGTCGGTATTATTTATCCCTGTATGGTGGGTAATATTTACCCCTGTAGATTATGTGTATATATCCCGTGTGTGTAATTAGCGTATTATTTATCCCTGTATGGGTGGTAATATTTACCCCTGTATATAATGGGATATATCCCTTTGTGTGTATCGCGGTATTATTTATTCTATCCCTGTATGGTGGTATATTTTTTTTTACCCCTGTATATATGGGTATATATCCCGTGTGTTGGTATAGCTGTATTATTTATCCCTGTATGGTGGTATATTACCACCATAGTATTATATGGTATATAGCCCTGTGTGTGTATAGCGTATTATTTATCACTGTATGGCGGTGAATATTCACCCCTGTATATATGGGTATATTATCCCGCTGTTGTGTGTATAGCGGTATTATTTATCCCTGTATGTGTCTATTTACCACCTGTAATATATGGGGGTATATATCCCTTGTGGTGTATAGCTGTATTAATTTATCCCTGTATGGTGTAATTTTACCCCTTATATATGGGTATATAATCCCTGTGTGTGTAATAGCGTATTTAATTTATCCTGTATGGTGGTATATTACCCCTGTATATATGGGTATATATCCCTGTGTGGTATATCGTATTATTTATCACTTTATGGCGGTCATTTCACCCTTTAATATATGGGTATATATCCCTGTGTGTGTATAGCTGTATTATTTTTCCCTGTATGTGGTAATATTTACCCCCTTAATATGGGTATAGATCCCTGTATGTTATAGCGTATTATTTATCCCTGTATGGTGGTATATCTATCTCTGGTAATTCCGGTAATTATTTATTCCTTATATAATTGAAAAGGAATCACTGTTTGCGTAGGTTTAGTGATAGTACTTGTCTAGTATCATTGTATTTATGTTGCTGTAATGGTGGTGTCATCATGTAGCAGTATTATTTGGCCCTTGTATAGGGGTATATACTATTGCCTGGTAATATTGGGATAAATTCCCATGTTGACTCTCTAAAAGGTCGCCACCACTTGCCCTTTAGTAATAACTCGCTAGACTACAACAACTGGCAAATGTAAAACCTACCAGCATCCCTCACGGTAATGGGCAGAGTATTGGCAGGAGGCAGGACCTACCACATCCCTCACTTTTATGTCAGGAGGCATGAGCCTACCAGCATCCCCTCACGTATGGGCAGAGTATGGGCAGGACCTACCGCATCCCTCACGTATGGCAGGAGGCAGGACCACCAGCACCCTCACGTAGTGGGCAGGAAAAATGCAGAGGACCTCCCAGCATCCCTCAGGTATGGGCAGGAGCAGGACCTACCAGGCAGGCCCTCCACATTCTGAGTGTCCAACCTTTGTCTCACTCATCTGCAGCATCTTCCCGGGATCCTCCAGGCTTCCTGTGTAAACTCTGGTAATTGTCCTCCCACACAATCACATGATCAATACGATCATCGTAGGCCTTCAAATAACAAGAAATAGCATCCACCAGGTAAGTGATCAGAGAGGTGACGCAGGAGAAGGACTACATTCCCAGCATACTCCTGGGGCCACATACACACACTATATGGAGCCGACTACAACGCCAGCATGGCTCCTGTAGCACATCCCACACTATATGGAGGGACTTACAACGCCCAGCATTCTCCTGGAGCACATACACACTATATAGAGGAACTACAAACTCGCCAGCATGCTCACAGGAGGCAAACAACACAGCTATAATGAGGGACTACAACGCCCACATGCTCCCAGTAGCACACACACTATATGGAGGACTACAACTCCGCATGCTCCAGACAAAACACACTATATGAGGGATTACAACTCCCAGCATGCCTTCCAGGTGCACAGTCACTATATGAGGGACTACATCGACAGCATTCTCCAGGAGCACACACACTATATGGAGGGACTACTGCACTCCCCAGCATGGCTCCATGACATCACACACTAATGGAGGGACTAACAACTCGCACATGCTCCTGATCGCGCACTACACATATGGATGGAACTAACAACTCCCAGCATCTCCAGGAGCACACACACACTTATATGGAGGGACTAACACGCCCAGCATGCTCCAGGATCACACACCTATAATGGAGGGATACACAACTCCCAGCATGCTCCAGGAAACACACACTATAATGGGAGGGACTACAACGCCCGCATGCTCCCGGCACACAAACTATTATGGGACTACAAACAAACGCCCCAGCAATGCTCCAGAGCCACACACTATATGGAGGGACTACAATCCCCAACTCCCATCATGCTCCAGGAGCACACACATCTATATGGAGGGACTACAAACTCCTCAATGCTCCAGAGCACACACATCTATATGGAGGGACTGTAAAAACTCCCAACATGCTCCAGGAGCGCGGACACAACTATAATGGAGGGACTACAACTCCCATCATGCCTCCAGGAGCACACACACACTATATGGAGGGAACTACACGCCAGCACTCCAGACACACACCCGATATGGATGGACTTACAACGTCCCAGCATTCTCCTAGCACAACACACTATATTGAGGACTACAACGCCCAGCATGCTCCAGAAGCACACACACTATATGGAGGGACTACAAACGCCCAGCATGCTCCAGGAGCAACACCCATCTATATGGAGGGACTACAACTCCCAGCTCTCCCAGGAGCCACACACATAATATGGAGGGACTACAACTCCCAGCAGCTCCAGGAGCACACACACTATAATGGATGGACTACAACTCCCACATCTCCATGAGCACACACCACTATATGGAGGGCTACTACAACTCCAGCATGCTCCAGGATCACACACAATTGTTACCGTGGGAGTTGTAGTGGCGGGGGGGGGGTGACTGTTTCTGAGATAATTGGCGCTGTTGAATCTTATGGCTCAGTTCACACGGTCAATTTCCTCTGCTCAGTCAGATCCTTTGCGTATTGATGTGGTCGTTCATGAGGGACCGTGAGCCGCTCCCCTTAGTGAGCTGATGGCTCACTTAACCATAACCCCGCCACAATAAACGTACTTAGTCAGGAGCCAGAAGAGCCGGAATCCCCATCAACTAATTGTGCGCTCTTCCTCTGTGATATAATGCACACCCTCCTTCTCCTCTATAATCTCCATGATATTATATGAAGGGTCTGAATATCCTGTGAATTCTCGGCCTCTTCGGTGACATTATACCAGTATACTGACCCCCCTAGAAAGATCCTCTATATAATAATCACCTCATAGACGTCTCCACTGTAAGTTTCCATTCACCATCTCAACTGATTCTACAAAGACTGAAGAAAAGCACTGACATTAAAACTCATTTCAAAGATGTAGACATGAGCTTCCTCTACATCATAACCCGGGCGGGTGAGCAGGATGTAAGTGTACATTGGTAGTGGATGCAGATCTACACACATATCAGCTGTTACAGGAATTCCCCCCTGAAGCCGCCTCCACGGAAAGACAGGATGTATTTGTATTTGTAGTTCAATCTATCTCCTCTGACCTATCACCATCTTAAGGGAACTTTCATCAGAAATTTACCTAATAAACCCCTATCAGTATATTGTCAAGCAGCTGAGCATTTTCTGGCTGATGTATCTGTTCCTGTCCAATGGTCAAGCTCTCCTGCCACTGGACAACACCTCACGTCTAAATGACATCTTCCCCCCAGACTTCAGGAGATCTTATCAACGATGTCCTGGACATGCACCATCACAGTGAGAGGACATTCTAATGCAGGAGAGCTTACTTCAGTGCCTCCTTGACTTCATAAACTTTAAAGTTAATTTTCTGATTAATGCCACCCACACTGACGGAGAAAGAAACCGCATCGAGAGCTGCTCATGTTGAGACACATACTGGCTACGTAGTTTAGAGGACGTCTCGTGAGTGACAGTTCTCTTTATTCGGAAAACCCTGTTCATGGGATGCTCAAAGCCTTGAACGTCCATCTGAAATCAGTATAGTATTCTGTGCACCAGCTGAATATAGAGGGATATATTCTTCAGTCATCCAGAACCTACGAATCTATGCGAAGACATTGGTCGACTGGGGGCGAGGATGGTATCTGTGACCCTAGGCTTGCTTCTCATGCTCTACCCAATTCAGGGCCAGTCCACGGATAAGCCACCCGCGAACCCATCAGCTATTAATTGATCTTGTTGCAGGACCCCAGTGAACCAAGTGCAAGCATCTTATTAGAATTGAGATCTCATCCTTTGTTTATTTCTCCATGCTTTGCCAGTGGAGAACTGAGACAGCGACTAAACAACCACGCCAAACCTCTCAGATCCACACATCTGAATCGCTTTCTGCATTCCTCTCTAGGGGTGCCTCTGTACTGGACCAATGGCGATGGACAAGGTTGTGTATAAAAGACGAATGACTCCCACGTGCGGGTGAAAGGACGCAGACATAGTGCGGCCCAGTGACTGGACTTCCACCCCCTGGAGACTCGATCTCGCTTGATAACCGAGAGGGTTAGAGTCTCCCAGGACAAATCGGGCTCTGTAGCTCTTACGATGAAGAACATGCTGGGAATGACTCTGGAGACGTGAAGGATTCTATGGATCTGATGTATGATCATGTCTCCCCATACAGCACGTATTACACAGTAGTGGACAGAACTTCGTCCTGGCTGAATGTGTGTGACTCCCCCGGTGTCAGGTAGTGTGGCCCCAGAGCCCCCATCACCGAGCCCTCCCCTCATTTCATCTGATACATACAGTAAGATCCACGAACTTTACCTCCAGGACTCACTGGACTGCTGTCAGGGCGAGGAGATTTAGTTGCTGTGCCCGGCGAATCGCTGGTACATTTGTACAATAAACAAGGGAGGTCGTTCCTGGGGTGGATGACTCGTTTCAATTGGGGTGTCAGTTCCTAGGGTGTCCAGGGACGTCTGTTGTGATTTCTCCATCTAGGAAGTGCAGTATCAAGACGGGACCACAAGTACCAGCTACAAGGACATCAGGAGAGGACCACCAGCCCCTCACTCACCAGTTAAGAGGAGACCTTCCTGATTATAGAGGACAGAGCTTGTGAGGTCAAACCCCTCATCCATCTCATCACCACATATAGACAAGTATCGTCACTGTGTATTATTCCTATAGATGGTCCAGCAGCGAACTCCACCAGAGAGATGTCCCAGTCCTGGAGATTCCCGGAGATATACACAGAACTGCAGAGGAAGGTCCCGTCCTGGAGATCCCGAGATATCAAAGAGGAACCACGAGAGTGTCCCTTCCTGAAGATTTCCTATATGGTTTAAAGTGGAAACCGGAGAGGATGTCCCACTGATCACAGTGAGATTGAGCTGAGATTCCTTTGCTGTTCCTCCATGGAGTCGTGGGAGTATATAGAAGGACCAAAGGACCAGTACAAGGACATCATATGGACCACCCAGCCCCTCCACACACCAGTGTAAAGATCTTCCATCAACGTGGAGGAGCAGGAAACATGGTAGAATCATTAGTAAACAGTTATCACTGCATTCTACACCACCGCCACTTTTAATTACGGTACACCATGCTAGTAAGGGTTGGACCCCCTTTTGCCTTAAAGACAGAACTGCCTCAATTCTTCGTGGCATAGATACAACAAGGGTCTGAGCTTCCTCAGAGATTTTGCTCACCTATTGACATATGGCACCACCATTGTTGCCGCAATTTGGCGCTGCACATCATGATGGCGATCTTCCCGTTCCACCACATCCCAAATGCTCTATTGGATTGAGATCTGGTGTACTGTGGAGGCCATTTGAGTCCAGTACCATTGTCCATGTTCAAGAACCATTCTGAGATGATTCTTTTATGACTATGGCGCTTATCCTGCTGAAAGTAGCCATCAATGTTACAAGGGTACATTGTCTCATACAGGGATGACAGGTGTCAGCAACACTACTCAGGTAGGCTGTGGCGTTGTACCAAGGGGCCCAAAGGTAAATCTCAACCATGACACCACCACCACAGCCTGAGGGCCCTCTATCAAGGCCAGAATCAGACCGAACCACTCCACCGTGACATTCTATGCATTCTGTTGTGTGACGCCAAATTCTGACCCTACCTCCGATGTCGCAGCAGAAATCGGACTCATCAGCCAGGCAACAAAAAACGTTTTCGTCAATCTTCTTATCTAATGTCCATTCGATGAGCTTGTCAAATTGTCCTCAGTTTCCTGTTTTCCTTGCTGAAAGGGAGTGGCGCCTCGGGTGTGGTCTTCTTCTGCTGAGACCATCTGCCTCAAGCTGCGACGTACTGTGCTTCATGAGATGCTCTTCTGCTACCTTGTTGTACGGGTGGCGATTTGAGTTCACTGTCTTGCTTTCTATCCGCTCGAACCATCGCCCATTCTCCTCTGACCCTCTGGCTCAACAAGGCATTTCCGCCCACAGACTGCGCTCAATGAGATGTTTTTTTCTTTTTTCGGACCATTCTCTGTAACCCTATAGATGGTTGTGCGTGAAAATCCCAGTAGATCGTCAGTTTCTGAAATACTCAGACCAGCCCTTCTGGCACCAACCACCAGAGCCACGTCAAAGGCATCAAATCACCCTTTCTCTTCCGCCCTACGATGCTCTGGTTTGAACTGGGCCAAAAGGAGGTTGTCCCTGACCATTCTACATGCTAAATGCACTGATTGCCGCCAATGTGATTGGCGATTAGAAATAAGTGTTAACGACAGTTGGACTGTGTACCTAAAAAGTGGCCATGTGATGTATATTCTAATCTGTGTGGTAGCCCTAGGGTTAATAGCTTATCTTGGAACAGAGCTTGATACACCCAGAACAAGGTGGGGGAGGGAGTGCAGCTAGGTGCAAGACACGAGAAACCTCTGTAAATCTCAGACTGGCTGAAGGGAACCGATAGGTAAATATGGGAGATCTTGTACCTCACTATTCTGTGCAGGAGACTTCTGCTATCACGTTCTGTAAATATCCAGCTCTGATACGTACACAAAGAGACCTCCTCCTCTGTGAGCAGCTGCCCCTCCCCTCCCATGAAAATGACAGATAAACTATGGACTCCAGCACAGATTCTGCAGCACTGAGGCAATATGAGGGTGATAGAAAGGAATCTGCTGCATATAGGTAACCCAAGATAAAAGGCCAATTTGTTTTACATCCAAGAGCTATTGATTTGTGGGGAAAAAAACCCTTCAGTTGCTCTTTAAAGAAAAAGAAAAAGTGCATTAGAAGCTGCATTACTTTAGTAAGCAGCTCCTAGTACTAAAACAAACGCAGCAGAATTACACTGTTAGCGTTATCGGAAACCTCTGATAACGATAACTAATACCGCTGCGCTGCCTGAAACGTGCCTGCATATTCACATGAAGGGGCGGATTCTAGGGCCCGCCCCGCTCGCTAACATAGGGGCCCTGCCCCCTCATATACCTGGGCCGCTTCATAGTACAGGTCCTCCTTTAAAGCACAG
The DNA here is from genome assembly GCA_019512145.1 of Engystomops pustulosus. Classification (NCBI taxonomy): domain Eukaryota; kingdom Metazoa; phylum Chordata; class Amphibia; order Anura; family Leptodactylidae; genus Engystomops; species Engystomops pustulosus. The sequence goes on along the minus strand of WNYA01000744.1, from coordinate 78,094 downwards.
AATGTGTAGTACTGGGAAAAAAAGGACGACCCTATTTCTCCCGTCCAAGGATGTTTGATGTCATTGATTCGTCCATGCTCGGTGTCCAATGTGTTGTAGACACATGAGGAAGATGGATTCTCACACTGTGCCAAAACCCCATTTATTCCTACAATTATTGATCAACTTTTATTTTTTAGGGAGAGGCAGAATGATTGGCTTCCATCCCCTCCTTTCTCCATCTATCCTGCCATGAAGTACAGAGAATGATCACATATTGGCACAAGAAGAATTGAGCAAAAAAAAAAAAAAAAAAAAAGGACTGGAGACAACAGGGTCACATTCTAAATTTGAGAAAAGTATAAAAAAGAGAACTCACACAGGGGAGAAGCCATTTTCATGTAATGAATGTGGGAAATGTTTTACTTTTCAATCACATTTTTTTTTACATCAGAGAAGTCACACAGGAGAGAAGCCATTTTCATGTTCTGATTGTGATAAATGTTTTATTCAGAAATCAGATCTTGTTAAACATCAGAAAATTCACACAGGGGAGAAGCCATTTTCTTGTCCTGAATGTGGTAAATGTTTTACTGAGAAATTACATCTATTAAGACATGAGAAAACTCACACAGGGGAGAGGCCATTTGCATGTAAGGAATGTGATAAATGTTTTGTTAGGAAATCAAATCTTGTTAAACATCAGAGAACTCACACAGGAGAGAGGCCATTTTCATGTTCTGAATGTGGGAAATGTTTTACTGATAAATCATATCTTTCTATGCATCAGAGAATTCACACAGGGGAGAAGCCATTTTCATGTACTGAATGTGGGAAATGTTTTACTCTTAAATCAAGTCTTTATGTACATCAGAGAAGTCATACAGGAGTAAAGCCATATCCATGCCCTGAATGTGGAAAATGTTTTATTCAGAAATCAGACCTTGTTAAACACCATAGAAGTCACACAGGGGAGAAGCCATTTTCATGTAATGAATGTGGAAAATGTTTTGCCAAGAAAGCACATCTATCTAAACATCAGAGAACTCACACAGGAGAGAAGCCATTCTCTTGCACCGAATGTGAAAAATGCTTTGTTCAGAAATCAGATCTTGTTATACATCTGAGAACTCACACAGGGGAGAGGCCATTTTCTTGTCCTGAATGTGAAAGATGGTTTACTGAGAAAGCACAACTAGTAAGACACCAGAAAACTCACACAGGGGAAAGGCCATTTTCATGTCCTGATTGTAATAAATGTTTTATCCGGAAAATAGAACTTGTTAAACATCAGAGAACTCACACGGGGGAGAGGCCGTTTCCATGCCCTGAGTGTGGGAAATGTTTTTATCAGAAATCCTATCTTACTAAACACCAGAAAATTCACATGGGCAAAAAATAAATTTCAAGTGCGGGAAACGCTTTAGCTGTAAGTAAAATTTTATTTCACATCTCAGAATACATACATTTTCATGTTTGTAATATGAAAAATGTTTTACCCAAAAATTGTGACGCTTGTGAAATTAAAATGGCTTCTCCCATGAATGAAGTCTTTTTATATGTCCTGAATGTGAGAAGAGTTTTACCTAGAAATCACAGCTTTTGGTTCCAAAAATTCTCACAGATGAGTCACTATTGTTATTACTTTCTGTGCATTTTTTAATGCAAGGTTTTTGTATTAACACTTTGTATTGTATTGTATTGTATTGTGTTTGTATAGTTATGTCTTATCTCTACTATTGTACTGATCTAGAGAATAAAGGAAAGGTGTTGTCTCGGCCGCAAACTGTAAGCCGAAAGAAAAGAGCACATCTGAATATGGCGCAGCACTATTTTTCTGTCAATACCACCACATTTGGAAATGTTTCTCATCTTCAAAGCACATGGGACGGAATATTAATTGGTGCCAATATAAAGTAGAATTTGTTTTGCAGATAACAATAGCTTTGCAAATTAAAAAATCTAAAAGATTAATGGCACATTCTTAGATTGGTTTGAAGTTACCGGTGAAGGCCACAGGGGCATCCTCTATACCTAGAGGAGAGGAGGTTCTTTCATCACAATAGACAGGGGCACACCTCTACACCTAGAAGGAGAGGCGATTCTACCATACCATAGAAAGGGTGGTCATTCCTTTACACTAAGATGGAGAGGGGGGTCTTTCATCACAATAGACAGGGGACATCCTCTACACCTAGAGAAGAGGAGATTCTACCATCACCATAGACAGGGGGCATCCTCTACACCTAGAGGAGAGGAGGTTCTACCATCCCCATAGACAGGGAGGCATCCTATACACCTAGAGGAGAGGAGGTTCTACCATCACCATAGACAGGGGGCATCCTCTACACCTAGAGGAGAGGAGGTTCTACCATCACCATAGACAGAGGCATCCTCTACACCTAGAGAAGAGGAGAGGAGGTTGCTACATCACCACTAGGACAGGGAGGCATCCTAACCAACCTAGAGGAGAGAGTTCTACATCACCATAACAGGGGGCATCCTCTACACTACATAAGAAGAGGCGTTTCTACCATCACCATAGACAGGGGGCATCCTCTACGCCTAGAGGAGAGAGATTCTATCATCACATAAGACGGGGCACCTCTACACCTAGAGGAGAGGAGGTTCTCACATCACCATAGACAGGGGCATCCTCTACACCTAAGGAGAGAAGGTTCTATCACCATCACCATAGACCAGGGACATCATCTACACCTAGAGGAGAGAGTTTTCTACCATCACCATCGACAGGGGCATCCTCTACACCTAGAGGAGAGAGGTTCTACCTCTACCACATAGACGGGGGCATCCTCTACACTAGAGGACGGGGTTCTACCATCACCATAGACAGGGGGCATCCTCTACCCCTAGAGGAGAGAAGGTTCACCATCCCCATAGACGGGGGCATCTTCTACACTAGAGGAGAGGGGTTCCTACCTCTCACCATAGCACGGGGGCATCTGTAACCCTAGAGAAGAGAAGGTTTACCATCACCATAGACAGGGGACATCCTCAACACATAGAGATAAGGCGATTCTACCATCACCATAACAGGGGCATCCTTTACACTAGAGGAGAGAAGGTTCTACCATCACCATAGACAGGGGGCATCCTCTACACCTAGAGAGAGGCGTTCTACCATCACCCATAGACAGGGGGGCATCCTCTACACCTAGAGAGAGGAGTTCTACCATCACATAGACATGGAGCATCCTCTACACCTAGAGGAGGCAGGAGTGTTTACCATCACCATAGACAGGGGACATCCTGCACACTAGAGGAGAGGAGGTTTACCATCACCATAGACAGGGGACATCTACACACCTAGAGGAAGAAGTTCTCCATCACATAGACAGGGGGCATCCTCTACCCTAGAGGAGAGAGTTTCTACCATCACCAAGACGGGATTCCTCTACCCTAGAGGAGAGGAGGTTCTACCATCACCATAGACAGGGGGCATCCTCTACACTAGAGGAGAGGAGGTTCTACCATCAACCATAGACATGGAGCATCCTCTCACACTAGAGGAAGGAGGTTCTACCATCACCCACTAGACAGGGGACATCCTCACACCTAGAGGAGAGGAGGTTTACCATCACCATAGACAGGGGACATCCTACACACCTAAGGAGAGAAGGTTCTACCATCACCATAGACAGGGGCATCCTCTACACCTAGAGGAGAGGTGGTTTATCATCACCATAGACAGGGGCCATCCTCTACCCTAGAGGAGAGAGGTTTTACCATCACCATAGACAGGAGGCATCCTCTACACCTAGAGGAGAGAAGGTTCTCCCATCACCATGACGGGGGCATCCCTACACCTAGAGAGAGGGGTTCTACCATCACCATAGACAGGGGGCATCTCTACACCTAGAGAGAGAGGGTTCTACCATCACCATAGACAGGGGACATCCTCTACCCTATAGGAGAGGGGGTTTTCTACCATCACGTAGACAGGTGGGCATCCTCTACACTACGAGAGGAGAGTGTGCTACCATCACCATAGACAGGGGGTCATCCTCTACACCTAGAGGAGAGATTCTACCCATCACCATAGACAGGGGCATCTCTACACCTAGAGGAGGGGATTCTAACATCACCATAGACAGGAGCATCCTCTACACTAGAGAGAGGAGGTTTCTACCATCACCATAGACAGGGGCATCCTCTACACCTAGAGAAGAGGAGTTCTACCATCACCATAGACAGGGGGCATCCTCTACACCTAGAGGGAGAAGGTTCTTAATACACATAGACAGGGGGGCATCCTCTACACCTAGAGGAGAGGAGGTTTACCATCACATAGACAGGGGCATCCTACACCTAGAGATAGGCGATTCTACCACACCATAGAACAGGGGGCATCTCTACACCTAGAGGAGAGAAGGTTCTACCATCACCATAGACAGGGGGCATCCTCTACCCCTATAGAGAGAGGTGGTCTACCATCACCATAGACAGGGGGCATCCTCTACACCTAAGAGGAGAGAAGGTTCTACCATCACCATAGACAGGGGGCATCCTCTACACCTAGAGGAGAGGGATTCTACCATCACCATAGACAGGGGCAATCCTCTACCCTACGGAGAGACTGTTCTACCATCACCATAGACGGGGCATCCTCTACACCTAGAGGAGGATGTTCTATCATCACCATAGACAGGGGGCATCCTCTCACACTAGAGGAGAAAGGTTCTACCATCACCATAGACAGGGGCATCCTCTACACCTAGAGGAAGGCGATTCTACCATCACCATAGACGGGGGCATCCTCTACACCAGAGGAGAGAAGGTTCTACCATCACCATAGACAGGTGGCATCCTCTACACTAAGGAGAGGGGGTTCTACCATACCATAGACGGGGCATCCTCTACACCTATAGGAGAGGGCGTTCTACCATCACCAAGACAGGGGTCATCCTCTACACCTAAGGAGAGGGGGTTCTACCATCACCATAGACGGGGCATCCTCTACACTAAGGAGAGGAGGTTCTACCATCACCATAGACAGGGGACATCCTCTACACCTAGAAGAGAGGAGGTTCTACCATCACCATAGACAGGGGACATCCTGTACATCTAGAGGAGAGGCGGCTCTACCATCACATAGACAGGGGCATCCTCTACACCTAGAGGAGAGGAGGTTCCCATCACATAGACAGAGGGCATCCTTACACCTAGAGGAGAGAGGTTCTACCATCACCATAGACAGGGGGCATCCTCTACACCTAGAGAAGAGGCAGTTCTACCATCACCATAGACAGGGGGCATCCTCTACACCTAGAGCAAAGGCGATTCTACCATCACCATAGACAGGGGGCTCTCTACCCTGAGGAGAGAGGTCTTTACCATCACCATAGACAGGGGCATCTCTACACCTAGACGAGGGTTCTACCATCCACCATAGACGGGGGCATCCTCTACCCACTAAGGAGAGGAAGGTTCTACTCATCACCATAGACAGGGGCATCCTCTACACTAGAGGAGAGGTTCTAACCATCACCATAGACAGGGGGCATCCTCATACACTAGAGGAGAGGAGTTCTACCATCACCATAGACAGGGGGACATCCTACACACCTAAGGACGTGGAGGTTCTACATCATCCCATAGACAAGGGACATCCTCACACCTAGAGGAGAGAAGGTTCTACCATCACCATAGACAGGGGCATCCTCTACGCTAGAGGAAGAGGAGGTTCTACCTCACCATAGACCGGGGGGCTCTCTACACCTAGAGCAGAGGCGATTCTAACCATCACATAGACAGGGGCATCCTCTACCCTTAGGGAGGAGTTCTACCACATCACATAGACAGGGGGCATCCTTACACTAGAGGAGAGAAGGTTCTACCATCACCATAGACGGGGCATCCTCTACACCTAGAGAAGAGGCAGGTTCACACCATCACCATAGACAGGGGGCATCCTCTACACCTAGAGCAGAGGCGATTCTACCATCACCATAGACAGGGGGCATCCTCTACCCCTAGAGGAGAGAAGGCTCTACCATCACCATAGACCGGGGGCATCCTCTACACTAAGAGAAGAGAAGGTTCTACTCCATCACCATAGACAGGGGCATCCTCTACACCTAGAAGAGGAGGTTCTACCATCACCTAGACAGGGGCATCCTCGACACCGCAGAGGAGAGGAGGTTCTACCATCACCACAGACAGGGGCATCTTACACCTAAGGAGAGGAGTTTACTATCCACCATGACAGGGGGCATCCTCTAACCCTAGAGGAAGAAGGTTCTACCACACATAACACTCATTAGCATCTGGGAAAGGGGCACCTCTAACCTGAGGAGTGGAGGTTCTCCATCACACTTCTCCATGATTGTTTTAGTTTGGCTTGAACGGGCTAGAGTTGAGGAAGATGTGTGGTCATCCAAACTTCTTCAATTTAAAGGACATCTACCACCATCATGAATACGTATGCAAATTAGGCCTTAGTGCTCTAAGGCTCCATTACTACCTCTCCTCAGGCTCCATTTGGCCATACAGTCCTTCATCTGGTGGTAGTTGGCCTTTAGGATTATGGAGGCCACTGTGTTCTTAGGAACCTTGAGTGCTGCAGTTTGTATGACTTGGGCAGATCTGTGCCTTGCCACAGTTGTTTCTTTGAGCTCTTGGGACAGCTCTAAGACCTCCCGCATGTCACGTGCTCTGAACATGCACTGTGGCAGTGGGCTAATGGCCTGTGGTAGCAGAAGCGTCGACCGTGCTGCTGCCGTTTGGCCTGCACTACACACTGCACCTACGATTCAGCACCACAATGCGGATTGAGCTTGCCAGCTGCGGTCCTCCTGCCGGACACTCCGCGATAACCTGCGCATGCTGGTGGCAAATCACGTGGCTGATTGAGAGCACTTCTGCCTGCAGTGCTGGGGTCCTGGGTTCGAATCCCACCAGTGTCAACATTTGCAAAGAATTTGTATGTTTTCTCTCTGTGTTTGCGTTGGGTTTTCCCTCCAACACTCCAAAACACTACTGGTAGGTTGTTTAAATTGTAAGCCCATGGGACAAAGACCCATTTTAATCTTGTGCAGACTGCAATAATCGGTGCGCTATCATAAATAAAGAATTATTTTATTTTAAACAAGACTTTGTTGAATCTAGCCCTTCCTGCTCATAATCTTGCTTCTCCTTCCTCCCTAAAACAGCCTTACATTCATTCTTTTCTTTTTTTTTTTGCCTCTTTCTCTCTTCATAAGGGCAGATTGTGCAGCGTACGACTGTTGTTGTCCTATGGACAGTATCTACCCCCACAGCTGTCGATCTCTGCCAGTCATCCAGAGGGATCAGGGGCGTCTTGGCTACTCTCTGATCAGTGTTCTCCCTTGTTTGAGATGAAAGATTTAGAGGGACGGGGTCGTTGGGAGATTTGCGGTCTGATTGCTCCTCCATTAACAATATGAACGCTTGCATAGGGCTCCTTGGAGTGTTAAAGTTTGTGAAGTCTTATGTATCCGAACCGTTTTAAACTTTAGTATGATGGGCCTGCTGGTGGGTCCTTCATGAGCAGAGCCCTGAGTACCATCACACAAGAGGCAGTGCTGATTTATACGGAGCCCTGATATACCACAGGGGGATTATATTCATCTCACAGTCATTTAGGATGAAATTGGATCTTAACGGGTTGGCAGTCACACATACGGTTAAAAACGCATTGCAACGCGACGAAAGATTTGCCTAAAATAACAGTAACACTTGCATTTCAAAAGACAAATGTTAACACGCCCTTACACGCATGCGTTAATGGTTGCGTTTTGTGAATGCAGTGTTTTACAGCTGTTTAATAAGCAAATCTATCTTTAATTTGAAATGCGTCATCGCGACCGTGTAACTGCACCCTCAGCGATCAGAAAATGAACTTCTGGAGGAGTTTGCTGACCTAAAGTCAAAGGGCAATAAATATTGCCCCCCCCCCCCCCCCCCCCCCCACCCCACACACACCTTTTCAGTTTATTCTTTTGTTACAAAGTTTTAAAATACTATAAATTTCCATTCACTTCATCAATTGTGTCCCACTTGTTCTTATTCTTTTACCAGGAGAATTACAATTTTATATCTTAGGTTTCAAGTTGAAAGTTCAGGGAGCCGAAGCACTGTATGTAGCGCAATGTTGTGTGCAATGTGCCATGTTTATTACGTTTCGTATGTTGCGTATACATGTGTCCTTATGTGTATGATGTGTGTTGTAGTAGGACAATTTAAACCCTTACTGCTGCCCTTTTGCTTTGTGTTTCTTTTTTTATTTGTTCCATTACGAAGCTGTGTGGGCCGTGTTTTCTGCGTAACAAATATAGGCTCATTAGCCTATATAAAGTTAGGTCAGGGGCCAATGGATAATATAAGAAGATCCACAGTCCTCCAAGTGCTTGGATTACGAGTAATGTACCGGTTAGCAGGAGGATTGTGATGGGTAGATCCTGTTAACAGGTGTAATGTGCAAACCTTACAGGTAGAACACAGATCCAACCCAAGTTATTGCAGATCAGACTGATTGAGTTAACTCCTGTCCCCAGTCCTAGTGACTCACTACTAACCACCAAAGATCCACCCATTACCTTAGGGCTCGGACACTTTCTCCTACCACCAGTGATAGCACCGGATCATCCCATGGGATCATCCATTTATAAATAATTTCAGTTATGAAGGGTAACAAGAGTATTCAGCACAACAGCATAGGGGGGACGCAGTCTCTTCGCTTCCCTGAACAAGTTATTCTCTTGGCTCGAAAAGGGCCAGACGTTGTGGTGCTGCAGACATCCGGGGTCTCTGTAGTCCTCCCGGTGGTAGGTCAGACCTCTAGTCTCCGACACGTGCTGGCTGTCGTTCTAATCTCGTGGGTCCTGGAAGTAGAAGCAGCAAAGCGGGCACTGACACCTGGGACACTTGAGGAGCGGACGACCGCCACCCACACTCCTCCAAGTCATCATCAAGGAGGAAGACAAATGTGGGGGGGAGTCCGGGGCTTCTCCACTATGGCATCCATGGAACGGAGGATAGCGGCCGGAAAAGTGTCCTATAATCCACTTTAACAGTGTAACAGATCACACTACACTAAGAATATATATAAGGTTCAACATATGTTGCACGGTGATAGTTCGCCTGCCCACCCCCCTTATATATCCGTAGACGCCTGCCAACCCCCCTTTATGTCCCCGTCCAGTGTCTGTCACCCCCCCTTTATAGTCCTGTCAGGCACTAGCACCCCCCCCCCCCCCCCCCCCTCCCGGTACTATTCACTCACAATCACTCGCCTGTCCCCCTGTGATGGTTATGTCTGCATTCCATTCACCCCGTGAGAATCTCCAATCTCTCCTGATGACTATCAGTGCCCCCTTAATGTCCTTAACCATTGACATATAGGACAGATGTTGCTTCCAGGGGAACGTCGCTCTCTCTCCTTGGCTGTCAGCCGGTCTTCTCGTGTTATTCAGCCTGCGGTTCCTCCTGGTTGCTAACTACACGTTACACATTTGCTGCGGGCACACTCCATCTTCCTTGCCTTCATGGATATACATGTCACAGAGTGATACCACACCCCCTGCCACCACTGACCCCGTCTGTTAGTGATGGTTTTTATGCAAAATGCAGTACTATCATGTGTATGTATGTTGTCAGTAGGCGCAGTACGTGAAAATCGATTTATATTACAAGATTGTACTTCTTCAAGTGCACGGGGGTTTATTTCTCACACTGGCAGCCAATGTCCAAGTAGCATCCCTGGAAAGAGGTAAGTTATACTCTTTGTGTGTTGTTAGTAGCAGGCAGGACGTAATATAATCTCATCCCACAATCCCCCTGGTCAGCCCAGCTTTCATACAGAGAACGTGCAGCCACACTGCCACACCAGGGAACAAGGAGCTGACTGCAACATGTCAGACCGGGAGCAGAGAAAGCAACAGGTCGTTTCTATGGAAACTTAAGTGTAGCAGGAGCTGTCAGGGCCGAGATGACTTGAATTTCATGAAAAGGGCAGAAGATTAAAGACACTGAATTAGTAAGTGATATGTGTGGGGGATAAGGTATAGTGAGGTCAATCTTTGTCACCGGAGAACCCGTTAGGTGGTGATTAATCCAACGTTATGTCCATAATTTTAAAAAGTAATAGAGATGCCATGACAAAAAATAGAAAAAACGACGCTTTTCAGCTCTAAGCGCAGTCCTTATCGCCTGTGTGTGTATAGCGGTATTATTTATCCCTGTATGGTGGTAATATCTATCGCTGTATTCCGGTATTATTTATTCTTATATAATTGAAAAAGGAATCACTGTTTGCTGTAGGTTAGTGATAGTACTTGTCTAGTATCATTGTATTTATGTTGCTGTAATGGTGGTGGTCATCATGTAGCAGTATTATTTGGCCCTTGTATAGGGGTATTACTATTGCTGGTAATATTGGGATAAATTCCCATGTTGACTCTCTAAAAGGTTCGCCACCACTGCCCTATAGTATAAATACTAGACTACATGGGCAAATGGAGAGAACCTACCAGCAGCCCTCACGTATGGGCAGAGTATGGGCAGGAGGCAGGACCTACCAGCAGCCCTCACGTATGGGCAGGAGGCAGGACCTACACACACTATATGGAGGGACTACAACTCCCAGCATGCTCCAGGAGCACACACACTATATGGAGGGACTACAACTCCCAACATGCTCCAGGAGCACACACACTATATGGAGGGAATACAACTCCCAGCATGCTCCAGGAGCACACACACTATATGGAGGGACTACAACTCCCAGCATGCTCCAGGAGCTCACACACTATATGGAGGGACTACACCTCCCAGCATGCTCCAGGAGTACACACACTATATGGAGGGACTACAACTCCCAGCATGCTCCCGGAGCACACACACACTATATGGAGGGACTACAACTCCCAGCATGCTCCAGGAGCACACACACGTTGGATGTGTCTTTTAGTTACGATCCCTGTGTGGTAGAGCGGTGTATGATTTATACTGGTTAGTATGGCGGGTAATAATTCACCCCTGTAATATGGGGTATATATCGCATGTGTGTATTAGCGGATTATTATCCCGGGTATGTGGGTAATATTTACCCCTGTATAATGGGTTAGATATCAATGTGTGTGTATAGCTGTATTATGTCTCCTGTATGGGTGTAAGATTTACCCTGTATATAGGGTATATATCCCTTTGTGTGTGTAAGCTGTATTATTTATCCTGTATGGTGGTAATATTACCCCTGTATAGAGGGTAATATATCCCGGTGTGTTGTATAGCGGTAGTATGATCACTGATTATGGCGGTACTATTCACCCCTGTATTATGGGTATTATCCTGTGTGGTATAGCGGGTATGTATCCTGTATGGTGGTAATATTGTACCCCTTTGTATAATGGGTATATATCCTGTGTGTGATAGCGGAGTTTTTGATACCTGTATGGTGGTTAATATCTATCGCTGTATTCCGGTATTATTTATCTTATCTAATGAAAAGGAATCACGTGTTGACTGTAGGTTAGTGATCGTACGTGTTAGGTACAGTGTATTTATGTTGCTGTATGGTGGTGTCATCATGAGCAGTTTATTTGGCCATTTGGATAGGGGTATTACTATGCTGGTAATATTGGGATAACTTCCATGTTGACTCTATAAAGGTTCGCCACAATGCCCTATAGTATAAATACTAGGACTACATGGCCAAATGGAGAGGAACCTACCAGCAGCACCTCACGGATGGGCATGAGTATGGGAGAGGCAGGACCTACCAGCAGCCCTCACGTATGGGCAGGAGGCAGGACCTACCAGCAGCCCTCACGTATGGGCAGGAGGCAGGACCTACCAGCAGCCCTCAGGTATGGGCAGGAGGCAGGACCTACCAGCAGCCCTCACATTCTAGTGTCACCTTTGTCTCATCTGCAGCATCTTCCCAGGGATCTCCAGGCTTCCTGTGTAAACTCTGTAATTGTCCCTCCCACACAAGTCACATGATCATGACGTCATCGGAGGTCCTTCAAATAACAAGGAAATAGCATCCACCAAGGTAAGTGATCAGAGGAGGTGACCAGGAGAAGGACTACAATTCCCAGCATACTCCTGGGGCACATACACACACTATATGGAGCGACTACAACGCCAGCATGCTCCTGGAGCACATACACACACTATATGGAGGGACTACAACGCCCAGCATGCTCCTGGAGCACATACACACTATATAGAGGGACTACAACTCCCAGCATGCTCCAGGAGCACACACACACTATATGGAGGGACTACAACGCCCAGCATGCTCCAGGAGCACACACACTATATGGAGGGACTACAACTCCCAGCATGCTCCAGGAGCACACACACTATATGGAGGGATTACAACTCCCAGCATGCTCCAGGTGCACACACTATATGGAGGGACTACAGCGCACAGCATGCTCCAGGAGCACACACACTATATGGAGGGACTGCAACTCCCAGCATGCTCCAGGAGCACACACACTATATGGAGGGACTACAACTCCCAACATGCTCCAGGAGCGCGCACACACTATATGGAGGGACTACAACTCCCAGCATGCTCCAGGAGCACACACACACTATATGGAGGGACTACAACGCCCAGCATGCTCCAGGAGCACACACACTATATGGAGGGACTACAACTCCCAGCATGCTCCAGGAGCACACACATTGTACAGTGGGAGTTGTAGTGCGGGGGGGGGGGTTCCTGTTTCTGGAGATAATTGTCGCTGTTGAATCTTATGGCTCAGTTCACACGGTGCAATTTCCTGCTCAGTCAGATCCTTGTGCGTTAGTGATGTGTCGTTCATGAGGGACGTGAGCCGGCTCCCCTTAGTGAGCTGATGGCTCACTTAACCCCGCCACAATAACGTAATTAGTTCAGGAGCCAGAAGAGCCGGAATCCCCATCACTATTGTGCGGCTCTTCCTCTGTGATAGTAATAGCACATCCTCCTTCTCCTTCTATAATTCTCCATGATATTATATGAAGGGTCTGAATATCCTGTGAATTCTCGGCCTCTGTGACATTATACAGTATACTGACCACCCCCTAGAAGACTCCTCTATATAATAATCACCTCAGAGACGTCTCACTGTAAGTGTCCATTCACCATCTCACTGATTCTACAAAGAATGAAGAAAAGCAATGAACATTAAAACTCATTTCTAAAGATGTAAGACATGAGCTTCCTATACATCATACACGGGGGGTGAGCAGGATGTATGTGTACATTGTAGTGGAATGCAGATCTATCACACATATTCAGCTGTGTACAGGATTCCCTGAGCCTCCTACACGGGGAAAGAGCAGGATGTATGTGTAGATTGTAGTGCAATCTCCTCTGACCTATACACCATAACTTAAAGGGAACCTGTCATCAGAAATTTACCTAATAAACCACTAGCAGTATATTGTCAAGCAGCTGAGCAGCTTCTGGATGATGTATCTTTCATGGCCTATGGTCAAGCTCTCCTGCCACTGGACACCACCTCACGTCTAAATGACATCTTCCCCCAGACTTCAGGAGATCTGATCAACGATGTCCCTGGACATGGCACCATCACAGTGAGAGGACATTCTAAGGCAGGGAGAGCTTGACTTCAGTGCCTCCTTGACTTCATAAACTTTAAAGTTAATTTTCTGGATTATGCCACCACACTGGACCATGAAAGAAACCTGATCTAGAAGCTGCTCAGTTGCTTGACAACATACTGGTAGTGATTTATTAGGACAGTGTCTGATGACAGGTTCTCTTTAATGTTTGAAAAACCATTTTTCATTGTGATCCTCAAAGCCTTGAACTGTCCATTCTGAAAATTCAGTATAGATTCTGTGCACAGCTAAATATGAGTGATATATGTTCATTCCACTCATAGAACCTCATAGATCTATGCAAGACATTTCGGTCAGACTGGGGGCGAGGAGGTATCTGTGAACCATAGGCTGCTTCTATGCTTAACCCAATGGAGGGCAGGGTCCACGGGAGAGAGGCCACCCAGAGATACCCATAGCTATTAATGATGTGTGAGGACCCCAGTGAACCCAGAGATACCCATAGCTATTAATGATGTGTGAGGACCCCAGTGATATCCAAGGCAAAGGCTTATTAGATGAGATGTCACCTTTGTTTATTTTTCAGTTTCTAGAGGCTTATTAGATGAGATGTCACCTTTGTTTATTTTTCAGTTTCTAGTGAAGAACGTGTGAAACAGGACAAAGCCAGAACCTCTCCAGACCAAACATCTGAATCCTTCTCATTCTCTCTCAGGTTCCTTGTACTGACCAAACATCTGAATCCTTCTCATTCTCTCTCAGGTTCCTTGTACTGACCAATTTCTGATGACAAGTTTTATACAAAAGACGAATGATCCACCAGGGATTTTCTGATGACAAGTTTTATACAAAAGACGAATGATCCACCAGGGATGGAGAAGGAGCAGATGGCGGCCAGGATCCTGGAGCTCACCCTGGAGATGATCTCAATGATCCACCAGGGATCCGGGAGAAGGACAGAGAGCAGATGGCGGCCAGGATCCTGGAGCTCACCCTGGAGATGATCTCCTTGATAACCGGAGAGGTGAGAGTCTCCCAGGACACGGCTCTTATCTCTAGGAATAACAGCGGGAAATGACTGGAGAGGTGAAGGATTCTTAGGATCTATGTAGTGATCAGTGTCTCCCCATACACAGGATTACACAGTAGTGAAGAAGTCGTCTGGTGAGTGTGTGACCCCCCGTGTGTCAGGAGGATGGACCCAGAGCCCCATCACCGAGCCTCCACCTCATTCACTGATACATGAGCAGAAGATCCTAGAACTTACCTCCAGGATCACTGAGCTGCTGAGCGGAGAGGTGAGCGCTGCCGGGAATGCTGGGACATTGTACAATAACACAAGGGAGGGGTCTGGGTGATGACTGTGTCATTGTGGGTGTCAGGTTCCTATAAGGTGTCAGGACGTCGTTGTCTATTTCTCCATGGAGGAGTGGGAGTATATAGAAGGACACAAGGACCAGTACAAGGACATCATGATGGAGGACCACCAGCCCCTCACATCACCAGGTAAGAGGAGACCTTCCTGATTATAGAGGACAGAGCAGGTGTGAGGTCACCTCCTCCATCATCTCATCATCACATATAGACAATGTATCAGTCACTGTGTATATTTCCTATAGATGGATCCAGGCAGAGAAATCCACCAGAGAGATGTCCCAGTCCTGGAGATTCCCGAGATATTACACAGGAACCAGAGAGGTGTCCCAGTCCTGGAGATTCCCGAGATATCAAAGAGGAACCAGAGAGATGTCCCAGTCCTGAAGATTTCCTTATTGTTAAAGTGGAACCGGAGGAGGAGGTCCCACTGGATCATCAGGTAGATGGAGCTGAGATTCCTGGCTGTTTCTCCATGGAGGAGTGGGAGTATATAGAAGGACACAAGGACCAGTACAAAGACATCATGATGGACCACCAGCCCCTCACATCACCAGGTAAGAGATCTTCCATCACATGGAGGAGCAGGGAACATGGTAGAAATCATTAGTACACAGTTACATGCAGTCTACACTCACTGGCCACTTTATTAGGTACACCATGCTAGTAATGGGTTGGACCCCCTTTTGCCTTCAGAACTGCCTCAATTCTTCGTGGCATAGATACAACAAGGTGCTGGAAGCTCCTCAGAGATTTTGGTCCATATTGACATGATGGCATCACACAGTTGCCGCAGATTTGTCGGCTGCACATCCATGATGCGAATCTCCCGTTCCACCACATCCCAAAGATGCTCTATTGGATTGAGATCTGGTGACTGTGGAGGCCATTTGAGTCCAGTGACCTCATTGTCATGTTCAAGAAACCAGTCTGAGATGATTCTTTATGATATGGCGCATTATCCTGCTGAAAGTAGCCATCAGATGTTACAGGGTACATTGTGCTCATAAAGGGATGGACATGGTCAGCAACAATACTCAGGTAGGCTGTGGCGTTGTACCAAGGGGCCCAAAGAGTGCCAAGAAAATATTCCTCAAACCATGACACCACCACCACCAGCCTGACCCGCTGATACAAGGCAGGATGGATCCATGCTTTCATGTTGTTGACGCCAAATTCTGACCCTACCATCCGAATGTCGCAGCAGAAATCAAGACTCATCAGACCAGGCAACGTTTTTCCAATCTTCTACTGTCCAATTTCGATGAGCTTGTGCAAATTGTAGCCTCAGTTTCCTGTTCTTAGCTGAAAGGAGTGGCACTCGGTGTGGTCTTCTGCTGCTGTAGACCATCTGCCTCAAACTTCGACGTACTGTGCGTTCAGAGATGCTCTTCTGCCTACCTTGGTTGTAACGGGTGGCGATTTGAGTCACTGTTGCCTTTCTATCAGCTCGAACCAGTCTGCCCATTCTCCTCTGACCTCTGGCATCAACAAGGCATTTCCGCCCACAGAACTGCTGCTCACCGGATGTTTTTTCTTTTTTGGACCATTCTCTGTAAACCCTAGAGATGGTTGTGCGTGAAAATCCCAGTAGATCAGCAGTTTCTGAAATACTCAGACCAGCCCTTCTGGCACCAACAACCATGCCACGTTCAAAGGCCACAAATCACCTTTCTTCCCCATACTGATGCTCGGTTTGAACTGCAGGAGGTTGTCTTGACCATGTCTACATGCCTAAATGCACTGAGTTGCCGCCATGTGATTGGCTGATTAGAAATAAAGTGTTAACGAGCAGTTGGACAGGTGTACCTAATAAAGTGGCCGGTGAGTGTATATTCTATGCTGTGTGAGCACTAAGGGTTAATAGCTTATCTGGACAGAGCTGATACTACCCAGGACAAGGTGGGGGAGGGAGTGCAGCATGAGGTGCAGAGACAGACAGAGAAACATCTGTAGAATCTCAGACTGGGAAGGAGGGACCGATAGGTAATAGGGGAGATCTTGTACCTCACTATTCTGTGCAGGAGACTTCTGCTATCACTGTTCTGTATATATCCAGCTCTGATACATACACAAAGAGACCTCCTCCTCCTCTGTGAGCAGCTGCCCCTCCCCTCCCATGAAAACGACAGATAAACTATGGACTCCAGCACAGATTCTGCAGCACTGAGGCAATCTGAGGGTGATAGAAAGGAATCTGCTGCATATAGGTAACAAAGATAATAGGCCAATTTGTTTTACATCCCAAGAGCTATTGATTTGTGGGGAAAATAACCCTTCAGTTGCTCTTAAAAAGAAGGACTGTACTAAAAAGTGCATAGAAGCTGCATTACTTTAGTAACGCTCCTAGTACTAAGACAAACGCGCGAAAAAAAATTACACTGTTAGCTGTTATCGGAAAACCTCGAATAACGATACGTACATACCGCTGCGCTGCACTGAAAGCGGTCCGGCATATTCATGAGGGGGCGGTCTGAGGCCCGCCCCGCTCGCTACATAGGGCACTGCCCCCTCATGAATACGCTGGGCCGCTTTCAGAGTGACAGGTCCTCTTTAAGCACTAGAATGTGTAGTACTGGGAATAAAAGACGACCTATTTCTCTCCCCAAGATGTTGATGACTTGATCAGTCCTGATGCTCGGTGTCCAATGTACTTGTAGACACAATGAGGAAGATGGATTCTCACACTGTGCCAACAACCCATTTATTCCTACAATTATTGATCTAACTTTTATTTTTTAGGGAGAGGCAGATGATTGGCTTCCATCCACCTCCTTCTCCATCTACCTGCCATGAAGTAGCAGAGAATGGATCACATATTGGCAAAAGAAGAATTGAGCAAGGACTGGAGACAACAGGGTCACATTCTAAATTTGAGAAAAGTATAAAAAAGGCTTATTAGATGAGATGTCACCTTTGTTTATTTTTCAGTTTCTAGTGCAGAACATAGGAATGGAAACAAGACAAAGCCAGAACCTCTCCAGACCAAACATCTGAATCCTTCTCATTCTCTCTCAGGTTCCTTGTACTGACCAATTTCTGATGACAAGTTTTATACAAAAGACGAATGATCCACCAGGGATCCGGGAGAAGGACAGAGAGCAGATGGCGGCGGAAATGACTGGAGAGGTGAAGGATTCTTAGGATCTATGTAGTGATCAGTGTCTCCCCATACACAGGATTACACAGTAGTGAAGAAGTCGTCTGGTGAATGTGTGACCCCCCGTGTGTCAGGAGGATGGACCCAGAGCTCCATCATCGAGCCTCCACCTCATTCACTGATACATGAGCAGAAGATCCTAGAACACGGCGTTTATCGTGGGGGTTCAATAATGATTTACTTTTATTCTACGGGTTGTTACGGACGCAGTGATACTATATATGTGGGGTTTGTCTTATGATTTAGACTTTTTTTTGAGTTATATGTCTCTTTATATGTTTTGGGGGTTTGGGGCATTTTTAGTGATTTATGACTTTATTTTTTTATTGAATAACTTTTTTTTTTTACTTTTTCACTTTTATACCATGGGACATGAACAAGAAATCCTCTGATTGATTGTTCATGATAATATTCTGCAATACTGATGTATTGCTGAGTATTATTATTGTCAGCCTATACACTTGCATAGGCTGGCACTGTGCCAGTAAGATGACGTCACAGACGCCATCTTACTGGCCGATCATGGGGGAAAGACACCCCAGATGCATGTTAGATGCCGCGGTCGCGCTGACCGCGGCATTTAACGGGTTAAGCACTCCGATCGCGGGTGTTACACTGGGGTGCCGGCTATCAGTCACAGCCGGCACCCCATGTTTCCCGATGCTGGTTCGGCTCAGATCTTGAGCCGAACCAGCATCAGCTCATCGTCCGATATATCGGACGCTGAACGCTAAGTCACTGAGCTCAGCGTCCAATATATCGGACGCTGAGCGTTAAGAGGTTAAAGGATATCATTAAGTTGATATCTAGGAATACACTCATGGGCCACTTTATTAGGTACACCATGCTAGTAATGGGTTGGACCCCCTTTTGCCTTCAGAACTGCCTCAATTCTTCGTGGCATAGATACAACAAGGTGCTGGAAGCTCCTCAGAGATTTTGCTCCATATTGACATGATGGCATCACACAGTTGCTGCAGATTTGTCGGCTGCACATCCATGATAAGAATCTCCCGTTCCACCATTCCAAAAATTCTCACAGATGAGTCACTATTGTTATTACTTTCTGTGTGTTTTTTAATGCAAGGTTTTTGTATTAACACTTTGTATTGTATTGTATTGTGTTTGTATAGTTATGTCTTATCTCTACTATTGTACTGATCTAGAGAATAAAGGAAAGGTGTTGTCTCGGCCGCAAACTGTAACCTGAAAGAGAAGAGCACATCTGAATATGACGCAGCACTGTTTTTCTGTCAATACCACCACATTTGGAAATGTTTCCCATCTTCAAAGCACATGGGACGGAATATTAATTGGTGCCACTATAAAATAGAATTTGTTTTGCAGATAACAATAGCTTTGCAAATTAAAATATCTCAAAGATTAATGGCACATTCTTAAATTGGTTTGAAGTTACCGGTGAAGGCCACAGGGGTCAATATTGGCCCCCTTCTTTTTAATATTTTTTCATTAATGAACGCATTGTGGGTTTACATAGAAGAGTTTCAGTATTTGCAGATGGTAGTAAGGTCTGTAAAGTAATTAATACAGAGAAGGACGGTGTAGCATTAAAGAGGGATATGGAAGTTGGAGGACTGGGTGAGAAATGGCCAATGATAAGGCAGTTATACCCTCTCCTTACAAAGGGTATCCTCGTCACTTAGAGGAGAGGAGGTTGTATCATCACCATAGACAGGGGGCATCCTCTACACCTAGAGGAGAGGAGGTTCTACCGTCACCATAGACAGGGGGCATCCTCTACACCTAGAGGAGATTCTACCATCACCATAGTGTCACGTGCTCTGACATGCACTGTGAGCAGGGGCGTAATGGCCGTGGTAGCAGAAGCTTCGACCGTGCCTGCTGGCAGTTTGGCCTGCACTTACACACTGCACCTACGTTCAGCACACATGCGGATGAGCTGTGCCAGCTGCAGGTCCCTGCGTGACACTCAGCATACCTGACGCATGCTGGTGGCAAACTTTAGGGTGGCTGAGTGAGTAGCACTTCTGCCTTGCAGTGCTGGGGTCCTGGGTTCGAATCCCACCCAGGTCAACATTTGCAAAGAGTTTGTATGTTCTCTCTGTTTGCGTGGGTTTCCTCCGGGTACCCTCCCACACTCCAAAACATACAGGTAGGTTGTTTAAATTGTAAGCCCCATTGGGGACAAAGACCAATTTGTAATGCTTGTGCAGAGCTGCATAATCTGTGTGCGCTATATAAATAAAGAAATATTATTAAACAAGACTTTTTATGGATATCTTTAAGAAATGGCTTCTTCTTGCCTCTTCCATAAAGGGCAGATTTGTGCAGTGACTGATTGTTGTCCTATGGACAGACTCTCCCACCTCGGCTGTAGATCTCTGCAGTTGATCCAGAGGGATCCTGGGCCTCTTGGCGTCATCTCTGATCAGTGTTCTCCTTGTTTGAGATGAAAGTTTAGAGGGACGGCCGGGTCTTGGGAGATTTGCAGGGTCTGATGCTCCTCCCATTACAATATGACGCTTGCATAGGGCTCCTTGGGAGGTTTAAAGTTTGTGAAGTCTTTATGTATCCAAATCCGGTTTTAAACTTTAGTATGACGGGCCTGCCTAATGGGTTCCTTCATGATGCAGAGCCCTGAGACCATCACAGAGCAGGTGGATTTATACGGAGACCTGATTACACACAGGGGGATTATATTCATCATCATCATCATCATCATCAGTCATTGAGGATGAAATTGGATCATTAAGGGTGCAGTCACACGTCCCGTTTAAAAACGCATTGCAATTGCTGAAGAGATTTGCCTAATAAAACAGTTAACACTCGCATTTACAAATGTTAATGCACACCTTAACACATGCGTTAATGGTTGCGTTTTGTGAACGCAAGTGTTAACAGCTGTTTAATTAGGGAAATCTATCTTTAGCTGGTGCAATGCGTCATTGCGACGTGTGACTGCACCCTCATACACTGAACTTCTGTAGTGAGTTTGCTGCACTGAAAGTAAAGGGGCTGCATAATATTGCCCCCCCCCCCACTTTTCAGTTTATTCTTTTTTTTTACAAAAGTTTAAAATATCCAATAAATTTCATTCTACTTCACAATTGTGTCCCACTTGTTCTTGATTCTTCACCAGAAAATTACAAGTTTATATCTCTATGTTTGAAGTCTGAAAAGTTCAAGGGGGCCGAAGGCTCTGTATGTAGCGCAATAGTTTGTGTGAAGATGCGCCATGTGTATGTACGTTCAGTAATGTGTGCTATATACATGTGTCATTATGTGTAATAGATGTGTGTGTAGTAGACAATTTTAACCCCTTAACTGCTTGACCCTTTTTTGCTTGTGTGTTTCTTTTCTTATTTTTCCATGTACAGAGCTGTTTGTGGGCTTGTTTTCTGCGTAACAAATGTAAGCTCATTAGCATAATATAAAAAAGTTAATTTCAGAAGGAAGGAGGCCATGGATAAATATAAGAAGATACCACAGTCCCAGTGCTTGGATCTACGGGTTATGTCCCTGGTTAAGCAGGATGGATTGTGATGGTAGATCCTTTAACAGGTGTAATGTGCAACCTTCAGGAATAACACAGATCACCCAAGTTATTGCAGATCAGATGTGGTTTGCTTTGTTTACTTCAGCACTGATTGAGTTAACTCCTGGTCCCCCGTCCTCGAGTGACTCCTACATATACACCCAAAGATCCACCCATTACCGGGCTCAGACGCTTATCTCCTACCACCAGTGATAGCACCGGACTCATCCCATGGGATCATACATTTATAAATAATTTAAGTTATGAAGGGTTAAACAGAGTATTACAGCACAGAAGACATAGGGGACGCAGTCTCTTCTCCTTTCCCTGAAAAGTTATTTCCTGGCTCGAAAAGGGGCAGACGTTGTGGTGTCTGCAGTGCGGGGTCTCTGTAGTCCTCCCCGGTGGAGGTCAGCCTCTAGTCTCCGCACGTGCTGGCGTGTCGTTCTATCTCGTGGTCCTGGAAGTAGAAGCAGCACAGCGGGCACTGCACCCGGGACACATGAGGAGCGGCCGGCCGCCTCCCCACATCCTCCAAGTCATCATCAGAGGAGGAGAGGACAATGCTGGGGGAGTCCGGAGCTTCTCCACATGTGGCAGCATGGACCGGGAGGAGAGCGGCCGGAAAGTGTCCTATAATACATTATAACAGTATAATACAGAATCGCAGCTACAATAAGAATATATCATACGTTCATACATATGTTGCATCGTTGATAGTCACGTCACACGCCTGTCCCCCTGTGATGGTTATGTCTTGCACATGTCCGTCCCCCCACCCCCGTGAGATCTCCAATCTCTCTCTGATGATCTCATCAGTGCCCCCTTATGTCCTTACCTGCACATATAGGACAGATGTTGCTTCCAGGGGGACTGTCGCTCTCTCTCCTTGCTGTCAGCCGCGTCTCTCTGTTATCAGCCTGCGGTCTCCTCCTGGTTGTAAATACACGTTACACATGTTGCTGCGGGCACACTCCCATCTTCCGCCTCTCATAGGATATACAAGTCACAGAGTGATAACCACACCTGCCACCACTGACCCCGTCTGTTAGTGCTGAGTTTTGATGCAAAATGCAGTATAATCATGTGATGTATGTTGTCAGTAGCAGCAGTACTGTGAAATACGGATTTATATTACAAGATTGTACCTTCTTCAAGTGCACTGGGGGTTTATTCTCACACTGCAGCCAATGTCAAGTAGCATCCCTGGAAAGATGTATAGTTATACCTTTGTGTGTGTTGTTAGTAGCAGCAGGACTGTAAATAATGTTATCTCCCACAATCCCCCTGGTCAGCCCAGCTTCTTCATACAGAGGAACGTGCAGCCACACTGCCACAGCAGGGAACAAGGAGCTGACTGCACATGTCAGACCGGAGAGCAGAGACAGTATACAGGTCGTTTCTATGGAAACTTTAAGTGTAGCAGGAGCTGTCAGGGCACAGGAATGACTTTGATTTCATGAAAAGGGGCAGAAGATTTAATGACACTGAATTAGTAAAGTGATATGTGTGGGGAGGTGGGGAGATAAGGTATAGTGAGGTCAATCATTGTCACCGGAGAACCCCTTTAAGGTGGTAGGATTAAAACCAACTGTTATTCCATAATTTTAAAAGCATAAGTAGAATGCCATGACAAAAAAAAAACTGACGCGTTTCAGATCTAAGCGATCCTTAATCGTAGTTCATACAAGGTGTGAGGCAAACAAATGTTATATGGGATCATCACCTATCAGCATCAGAGAGCGTCATCACAGGTAAGTATTCACCTTGAGAGGTAAAACAGCAGCCAAATACAAAAAATGAGTAAAGAACTAAAAAATGCCCATTGATTCTCTACGGTAGTTTAAGCCTGCAGGAATGGGGGTGTTTAGTGTAGTGTAAGAATCCAGTATTCCCTTCGAGAAGACAGTCCTGCTGCTACTCACAACACACACAAAGGTATAATTACACATCTCTTTAGTGACAATGTCTGCACAGAGAACAGCAGTGTGAGGACACACCACTTTATGAAGCTACAATCCTGGAATAAAAATCCATATTTCACAGTCCTACTGCTACTAACAAAGGTCTGATCTAACATCTCTCCAGGGACAATACGACACTGCCTGCAGTCTATATGGTCCCACCTGCTGACAGGATCCATTGAAAGGGAACCTGTCAGCAGAAAGGCACATGGGGGAACATATGTAAAAGAGAGGCCAACACCTGTAAGCGCTCATTTGTATAACAGAAGAGTTTGTATGTAAGTAGAGGCCAAGTGTTTGGAAAATCAGCCCCCCTCCCCCCGTTTCATGTAGTCTGTGGTCAGGATGGAGAGAAGCGGTCCTCCTACACATCTAGCACCTTTTTAGAGATGTTCAGAGATGAAAACTGGCCCTTCAACCGTAGTCAGAACTTAAAGGGGAGCACCACTGTTTAGTACTCCTCATTACCAATGTAGAGTATGGCTGCAGCTGAAAATGTACACAGAAAGCATAGAAGTAGCAGAAATAATTCCCTCTAATTCTGGGATTTTCCTTTGGAAATTTTACACCATTTACTTTAAGCCATTGGGAACACGTCAGTGCTATTCTGCAGGTCAGTACCAATCAGATGATACCTATGTGGGTTATTCTAACCACCACAGCAAGGCAAGGCTTGGGCCATGTCTGTTGCCCCAAAGACACTGCTGTGCCCTTAGCTCTCTGCATCAATCTGCTACACAGCGTCTTCCCTCTGCTCCAAGTATAAGGAGTACCAGGCTGGTTGAACACTACAGCAGTCCGGAGAGCAGCTGTGAAATGGTTTGATGCACAGAGCACAGAAGAGTGAGGACTGGAATATGAATCCATTTTTTTTCGTCTGGTGACGATTTTAAGCGCTGTACATCAATCAAAAGTGACCGTTGTGTTTCTTTAACCCTTTACTAGGGTAACACCAGGGGAGAGAGATGTATTTTGGGTGGAGCAGCCCTTTAAGTGGTTGTCACTTTGAGTGTGCTAGTCACCTCCCACCCATATCCAATGTAGGGTCTCACCTTTTTCCAGCCTCTCCCATTTTCAGTTGGCGACGCCCACTAGGAGTCACATGATCCTTTGGTGAGGGACGGAGCCTGGTTGTTAGGGTCTCAGGGCAAGAGCCTGTGGGGGTGAAGGTAGAGTATCAGAGGGATGGAACAGACTAATGCCCCCCGCCCGTGGTTCTGTCATGTACCCACCGGAAGATATGGGACTGTCTTCTTGCTGGCTGCCATTGCTTCCGCCATGCAAGGGGATGGGCGGGCTGCGAGGTGCTGTGATCGGCTGACTGCGCTTCCTGCTTCTAGTGGCAGAGAGCTGCAGCATGCGGGCGGAGCGGCTCATACAGGCGGCAGCGGCGGGGGAGCGGGACACACTCTGGAGCTTGTCTATCAGCTTCTCCTGAATGTGGCTCCTGATGATGGTAAAACACACACTCTAGTCACATCCAGAGCTGCAATCACATTTCTGCTGGCCAGGAGATGGCAGCATATTACAGATAAATCTTCATATGCTTTAGTCACTCCAGCAGCCTCACAGGAGATGGTAATGTGGCTGCTACTGTAACAGAGAAAAGCTGCAGTGTAAAGAAAGGTGGAGATATCTGGAGGTTCCCTACCAGGTCTCTGGGTCCTCAGCATCTGTGGACTGTTCTCTAGGGTGAAGGGGTGAGACAGGGGAGGAGCCCTGGAGGAGGAAGAAAGCAGAGGTAATTCTGTGTATTAATGGGTGCTCCACCAACCCTGGTCACAGTCAGAGCACGATTGCACCGCCACCCCTGTCTCGGCCAGTCAGCGCCCGATCTCCGCATCCCCCCAAACCCCCCTCCCCCGGATAGCACCAGACCACGGAGGGGGAGGATCAAGGACTGACTATGTGGCTATAGTGCTGTACCTGTAGAGCCCGTTGTTCCTTCTCTTCCTCCGTGCTTGGGGTGGACCGGATCCGTATGAACATCAGGCCAAACTGCTCCTGCTTGTTAAAGGGCTGACTGCACGAGACCCGCAGGCGATCCCACTTCTCTCTCGCAGCTTCGTCTAAGAAATCTCCTGGAGGTATTATTAAGGGTCTCATTTATCAATCACATGGGACTTGTCTCCAGTCACATCCAGAGCTGTATAAAGTAAAAGGTACTATATATATATATACATTAAAAAGTCTCCTCTCCTTACCTCTGGATGCAGCTGTAGGCCATATCCTCTATGCTATCAGTGGTACAGATTGTATTCAGATCTCTTTACATTTTTCACGCTTTGGCCAATTAGCAAGATCATAAAAGTTCCTTTTTTTTGCTCATTAATGTGCTCCCTGCCTCATCTTGACAGACAAGATGAAATGTAGATATTTTAAAAAATGTATTAAAGGGGGTTTTCCCACAAAGCAAGTTAGGCTCTTTGCACAGGATAGGGCCTATCTTGCTGATCGAGGGGGTCTGATCACGAGGGGTACCATCTGGACCCTTCGTCGCTCCCCAGGATTTATGGAGCAGATGGCTGAGCATGACCGTTCTACTCCATTTATCTCTATGGAATGGACAGAGGTTGCTTGGCAATCCCATTTGATTTTACCAATTGGCTGCAATGCAAGTGAAACAGTGAAAAATGTAAAGGGGTCTGAATACTTTTCCGTACCCACTGTATGTCCTCTCACACTCCAGTCACATCCAGGGCTGCGGTTTGTCTCTTTACCTTCTTTGAACATGCGGACGCCTCTGTGGTTCTTCATGGCCCGCGAGTCGGCCGGTGACATCAGTGTGGTGGTGGGGAGCAGCGTGGTGAACCCTCTATCCACAGGCCAGATGGAACGCCCCACATCGATCTGAATGAAGGCTGAACCACTGTTTCCTGCAGATGGGGGAAGACACTTAGTCACAGCCACACAGACAGGGGACAACATGGTCTGCTCCAGCTGTAGTACCTATATCAATGTATGCAATGTGACAGGCGTGCTCCAGCTGCAACTCCACCCTGAGCTGCCGACTGCGCTCCTGGGGGCCACTGAGCCATGGCCGCACAGCGTTATCCATCAGAAGGTTCTCCACTGGGTATTTAGGGTCCTGAAATAGTTGGAAACAAGTTCTGAACCTCCGTGTCACCTGTTCCTCTACAGTTATCGGACAAGCCATCACAGCAGGCAGCAAAGCAAGAAGTTATGTATTATTTAACAGTATATACTGCCCTCTAGTGGCCAGTACACAGTGCCAGTGGCTTATTTACAGTCATGTGATTAGGACAGACACTCTCGCAGCAGGCAGTAAAGCGAGGCACAACAGTTTATCTAAAAAAAATATACTGCCCTCTAGTGGCCAACATGACTATACACAGATCAGAATAACCGCCCTGCTCCTGGATAGTATCTGCTGTGCTATGGGACAAAGTGGTGCATTCTGGGGCGGCCGCGCACCTGGGAGCTAAAGGACACGATGTGACGGATTTTGATTGGCGCCATCTGGAGGAAGCACGTGGCATCTGCAAGGGAGAACAGAAAGATTATCAGCTCAGGAAATAATCACAATAAGGACTAGGGGAGGGGTACACTGGGTTATAGTGAGGGGAGGACATGGGGTAACACTAGGGGGATGGGTTGGAGTACATGGACTCTAAGTACAAAAAGAACATAGACCTGA
Source organism: Engystomops pustulosus (assembly GCA_019512145.1). Classification (NCBI taxonomy): domain Eukaryota; kingdom Metazoa; phylum Chordata; class Amphibia; order Anura; family Leptodactylidae; genus Engystomops; species Engystomops pustulosus. The sequence continues at coordinate 50,876 of WNYA01000744.1, read as the reverse complement.
CTGTCTGCAGTGACTATTGGTGCGGTAGGAGAACATCAAGCTGATTGTCACCGCCCCTTTGACACATTCCCCTCTGATCTGCATTATATGGGGCGTGGTCTATGTACCGGTGACCCACCACTCACAGGCCCCTGACACCCGGCTCTGGCAGTCACCTGCTGACCGAGGATCCTCACGATCACAAACCCGGCGACTCTCCAAATTTCCCGCGTCCAGCCCAGTCTGTGACACCCCAAACACCAGAGGCCTATCACTCAGTCACCTTGTGTCCCCTGAAGACGCGCCATTTTTCCGGAGAATTTTGCTATAGTTCCTATAGGAAGTCAGTCTCCGATAAAATGGCGATCAACGATATCCAACGTGGTGACTGGAGACACATTCTCTATCATGGACGTACAGAAGCGTGAGGGAAAGCAGAGCTTACTGATACGGCGCTCACGTGTAAAGTAATAACATAATACGCGTGTCTCGTCAAGCGCAGGCAGGACACGGTCTTTCTCACATTCACACATCATCAGCAGGGTGTAGCAACATGGCCGCCTCCCTACGTCATCTGTCAAAAAGTGTGGGTCACGTGGGTAGGGATTCCCGCATCAGCTGGTTGTTACTGCTTTTTCTGATTGGATGAGCGCCGGCGCCGGAAGTCGTTCTCTGATTGGCTCATGTCACCCGGAACTCGCAGTCGTGGCGCAAGATGGCTGCGGCTGTGCTGGAGGTGGAAGTCGGGGAAGCCGGGGTGAGGGAGGCGGCGGTGGAGGAGGTGAGAGCAGCCGCGGAGGGAGGCCGGGAGCAGATACCATACCCGGGGACCGCAGCGCCATGTACTACCCCGTCATGTCCTCTGCACCTGTCACATGTCCTCTGCACCTCCACCCCCTCTGTGTCCTGTCCCATATTACGTTTTGTGCCCCCGTGTCCCACCCCTCTCCCTCCTGCTGCCCCATCTACCCCTGCGCCCCCGTACCCCTCCTCCTAGTCCTTTTGCATCTTCCATCCCCGTCTCCTGCCCCTGTGTCCCCCTCCCTCCCTCTGTCCCCTCTTTCCTTTGGTTCTTTGTTACAAGCTGTCACCACAGATAGAGAGATATTGGCCGAAACGAAGTCAGGATACAATTGTAACGGACCCTCAGTTGTGAGCAGTATTGGTCCTGGAAAGGATTTCAGCATCTGGATGTAAGATAGTATTCTGCCTGAGGAAAGGAGAGGAACCGGATCAGTCAGAAACCTGCAGGACCGGATCCCCCGCACCCCCAGGGAGAGTCCTAGCTGTGCCAGGCGCCCTTCCCCCTCCTGCCACCATATGCTCAGTGACTAGTGCCCCCCTGTGTAGTGTGCAGAAGTGCTGAGTCTTATCTTTAATATGACACCAGCAGGGTGTTTAGGTGCTATAGAAGCACAGATTGGGGTGAAAGAAGTGACTCTGCCTCTAAGCTTATCTCGGGCAACATATGACGCTTATTATTTTTCATAGATAAACAGATGAGATCTCACTGAAAAGAGGGACCCCCAACCCAAGTGGCGAATAATTTACCGTAATTGGGTCAAATCTGCTGACAGGTTCCCTATCCTCTATCTATCTTATCTAAGACTCTCTTGCTGGTGGCACATTGTAACAGCAAAATTCATGTATACTGTAATAACTGTCTATTGCAGTACAAGATAGAAATAAGACCCCCCCAGGTTTAAAGTTTCATAACTACAATGTATTACCAAATAATTCGTAATGTGTCAGTTTATAAGGTTGTTAGAATTCAAAAATATCCTGTCCGCTGTGCAGGGCAAAAAATCTAAAAACACAATTTGACTGCTTGATTTTTTGTGGGTCTACAAAGGAAAAAATAAAAATCCCTAATAATTCTAATCGCCCTCCTTTTCCTAGAACTGATATAAATTACACCAACTAATTTATAAACAGGTTATGTATCTCCTCATGCCAAAAGTCCCAATCAAATTATGTAACCAGTTATTTCCCACTGTGACCCCCATAACGGAAAATAGCGGCCAAATGGCCGAATTGACACCTTTTTGCCATTTTGCGACTCATAATAAATGTAAAAAAAGTGATCAAAAAGTCACAGTCCCTAAAACGGTAGCACTGAAATTGTCATCGTGTCCGGAGAAAATGACACCTTGTACAGCTCCGTACACTGAAGTATGGGAATTGTTAGTGTCAAAAGATGGCAAAAGAGAGATTTTTTTTTTTAATTTTTTGGTACAAAAGTTGTGAATGTCCTTGCACATATTTGCCTTCTGGCACGAGTTTCTACATAGTCCAACTGCACGGGGGATGCTGATACATCAGTAAGTTAAAGGAAATGTACTGTTTTTCCCAGTCGTCATGGACACGCAGGGGGTGGCATTGTAGAGGCTACTCGTGGCGTGGAGTAGCCTTAGTAGCTTCTCCACGTTCCTAAGGTAACTTGCATAAAGATGCATTAAAGTTTATAACATGATAGGCTGCTCTCTACCAATGAAACTACTGGAAAAAAGTCGTTTACAGAGGGTAGATGTCCTTTAAGACTTGTGGTTAGTGTACGCTGCAAGATAAATTCGGGTCTGTGGAGTCGGTAAGCATAACCTCCGGCTCCTCAATTACCTGAACTGCTACTCCAGCTGCAACAAAATGGTCACTGACTCCACAGTCCCTAAAAGGGTGTCAGGGGTGCATAAGCTGCGCCCACAGGCCACGTGCAGCCCATCAAACCACGAGTTGTGCTCCACACCCTGCTGACAGTCAGAGTACAATGAGCACTTACATAAGCAGAAGCATTTATTTGGGGGTGCAGCGATGAGTTCTCAGTGCTCCCGGGTGCTCTCCTGGTGCTCCGCTCTGTGTCCTTACTCCTGACACTGGTTCTATGCATCACGTGAGGACCCAGAGAAGAGCACCCCTACGATAGGAACCGGGAGTGGTAAGTACTGTACCGCTTTCGGGTCTTCTCCTGCTCCTGGCACAGTACTGATCTGGGTCCTGATGCCGCCACATACAACCAGCGCGGCACATGGAGGAGAGAAGAATCTGCAGTGAGGGAAGGAGAAGAGGAGCCAGGAAAGGACAGGATGTTTTAGTTTTCTTTGTCTTCTCTGGAGGTCTGTGGTCGTTGGTGCATCTAGGGTTCTGGTTACTGGTGCAGCCCAGTAAAGTTGAGCAGTATGACAATAAGGCCTTGAACTGATAAATGTTGCTAACCCCTGGCCTAAATCTTGAGATCAGGAACGGAGCAGAGATTTAAAGGAAATTTCTACAATTTTAAAAATGTATTACATATTTGTGGAGCCCAAGTTGGTCCATTTTAGCCCTGGATAGATTAGTCGTACTTACAAGCTCCTGAGGGATCCTTCTTCTTAAAACTTCTTTTATTATAACCCTGTATGGTGCGATTTCACCGATATGGAGTTAAATTATCATAATCGGTCTGAGGGGCTCTGTCTTGCCATCCGGGAGCGTCTGTTCTTATAACTTATTCACTCCCTCATTACTCTGATAGTCCTGCCTTGTCTCACCCGTCATTTTCTGCAGCATTCAGATTTAAAGAAAATCTACTAACAAAATCCATCATGATAAATCAGGGACCCTCTACTCTTATATCAGGCACCATAATCGTCTTATATTTCTTATCCCTGGCATTTCTAATGAGCCTGAAGAGTGCTGGAGGCGTTACCAGAGCCACTCTGTGCTGCAGCCTACACTAAGTACTTCCCACTGTGCGGGGAAACTTCCCGAAGTTACATAAGACAGATGAAGGGTGAGACAGCGTAACAGCCTGTAAATCTGCATCACTGAGGAGCTGTGGTAATGTCCCCAGAGGCTCATTAGCATAATAATACGTTTATATACGTTTGGAGGCCATGGGTAACAAATATAAGACGATGACCACAGTCTCAGTGCCTGGATCTATGAGCAATGTCCTTGGTTTATCATGATGGATCCTGGTGTTATATTAATTTTAAGGCTGAGGGTTTATCCTTCAGGATGATATACTACGGGCTCCAGTAGCTCCTCTGCCATTCATGTGTTTAGGGTCTGGATGGTTTTGCTGAAGACTTCTCTGCTCTAGGGGGCTCTCCCGTTGTAGATGGGGATGTAATAGCATATGGTGGGTGTAGTAGTAGTAGGCCCTGGGTGTAGCTTGGCACTGACTACTCGCACTGTTTGCTCACGTCACGGGCGCTCTACAATATTTGTTTAAAGTTGACAAGAAGATGCCGGAGGCGCGAGGTGTTACCTTCACTCGCTGCAAATTTGACCTTGATCTGTAGGCCCTCACAATCCTCTACAGGAGTCATGCAGTAACCCGCACAGTGCAGAGACTAGACACAAGCAGCCAGCATGTTCATGGTTGATAACAGAATAGATTGTATTCTCCTCTCCCCAGGATGAAATGGTTGATAACGGAGAGTAATTGATTGTATCCCCCCCCCCCTTTGTACAGTCTCCCCACCCCGGGTTGTAATGGCTGATAACAGAGTAATTTTGTCTCTTGCAGTTTGATCTCTCTGACTTGGCCCCTGAAGAACGATGGAGGTGAGAGATGATATATAAGCATGTGACTACCTCTGACACATGATATACCGTCAGGGGGCGGGGCTATGACTACCTCTTACATCTCATATCTGGTTGCAGGGTGGAGCACGCCAGGATGCATGCCAAGCATCGGGGGCACGAGGCTATGCACGCGGAGATGGTCCTCATCCTCATCGCTACTCTGGTGGTGGCACAGCTGCTGCTGGTGCAGTGGAAGCAGAGACATCCGCGCTCCTACAATGTAAGGATCTTCCTGCTGGTGTGAGCACATGCACGGCACGCTGGGACTTGTAGCGTCAGGCTACAGATGGGCACGGCACGCTGGGACTTGTAGCGTCAGGCTACAGATGGGCACGGCACGCTGGGACTTGTGGCGTCGGGCTACAGATGGCACGGCACGCTGGGACTTTGTAGCCCTCGGGCTACAATGGGCACGGCACGCTGGGACTTGTAGCCTTCGGGCTACAGATGGGCACGGCACGCTGGGACTTGTAGCCTCGGGCTACAGATGGGCACGGCACGCTGGGACTTGTAGCCTCGGGCTACAGATGGGCACGGCACGCTGGGACTTGTAGCCTCGGGCTACAGATGGGCACGGCACGCAGCGCTGTCTCGTGGCTGAAATTGTTCAATATCTTTACCTTTTTGATACTCCAGTCACATCCAGAGCAGTGTTTAGTTCTTACAGAAGTCTATTGTGATTGGAAGACTAGTGGATGATCACACAACTAATGTAGCGTCCTTCTACTTCCCTGCAGATGGTGACTCTGTTCCAGATGTGGATTGTTCCGGTCTACTTCACTGTGAAGCTGCACTGGTGGAGATTCCTGGGAATCTGGATCATCTTTTCTCTCATCACTGCATTTATAACCTACAGAGCCACACGCAAACCTCTGGAGCAGACCACTCCCAGGTGACATCCCCTATTGCACTGATCTGGCAAGCTTTGAGCAGCGCTGCAGAATCTGTATGCGCTATATAAAGGAATTATTATTATACCCCAGAGCTGCACTCTCTATTCTGCTGGTGGAGTGACTGTGTACTGATCCTGAGTTACATCCTGTATTATACACCAGAGGTGCACTCACTATTCTGCTGCTGGTGCAGTCACTGTGTACATACATGACATTAACTATCTCTGTACTGACCTGATTACAATCCTGTATTATACCCAACTGCACTCACTATTCTGCTACGGTGCAGTCACTGTGTACATACTGACATTACTTATCCTGTCTGATCCTGAGTTACATCGCGTTTCTACCCAGAGCTCACCCTACATTCTGCTGCTGGTGCAGTCACTGTGTACATACATGACAATACTTATCCTGTACTGATCCTGAGTTTACATCCTGTATTATACCCCAGAGCTGCACTCACTATTCTGCTGCTGGGCAGTCACTGTGACATACATGACATCTTATCCTGTACTGATCCTGAGTTACATCCTGTATTAACCCAGAGCTGCACTCACTATTCTGCTGCTGGTGCATCACTGTGTACATACATGACATTACTTATCCTGTACTGATCCTGAGTTACATCCGGTATTATACTCCAGAGCGCACTCACTATTCTGCTGCTGGTGCAGTCACTGTGTACATACATGACATACTTATCCTGTACTGATCTGATTTACATCCTGTATTATACTCCAGAGCTGCACTCACTATTCTGCTGCTGGTGCAGTCACGGTGTACATACAGACATTACTTATCCTGTACTGATCCTGAGTTACCTCCTGTATTATACCCTCCAGAGCTGCACTCACTATTCTGCTGCTGGTGCAGTCACTGTGTACATACCTTGACATTACTTATCCTGTACTGATCCTGAGTTAATCCTGTATTATACTCCAGAGCTGCACTCACTATTCTGCTGCTGGTGCAGTCACTGGGTACATACATGACATTACTTATCCTGTACTGATCCGGATTACATCCTGTATTATACTCCAGAGCTGCACTCACACTTTCTGCTGCTGGTGCAGTCACTGGTACATACATGACATTACTTATCCTGTACTGATCCGAGTTCATCCTGTATTATACTCCAGAGCTGCACTCACTATTCTGCTGCTGGTGCAGTCACTGTGTACTACATGCATACTTATCCGTACTGATCCTGAGTTACATCCTGTATTATACCCCAGTGCACTCACTATTTGCTGCTGGTGCAGTCACTGTGTACATACATGACATTACTTATCCTGTACTGATCCTGAGTTACATCCTGTTTATACTCCAGAGCTGCACTCACTATTCTGCTGCTGTGCAGTCACTGTGTACATACATGACATTACTTATCCTGTACTGATCCTTAGTTACATCCAGTATTATACCCCAGAGCTGCACTCATCATGTCTCTTTCCTGCTCCCACAGGTTGGTTTATAAGTGGTTCCTGCTGCTTTATAAGATGAGTTACGCTACAGGGATTGTGGGATACTTGCTGTGATGTTAACACTCTTTGGTCTGAATCTCTTGTTTCGGTGAGTCTGTCTGTCAGTGATGCTGGGATGTAGTCGGTGGGGGAGGGGTGACACTGTTTAGTCTGTTACATAGCGGCCTTCTTGGTTGAAAGATGTATTACTGGCACTCTCCCTAGAGGTCACCTGTATAATAGTAGAGATCTGTAATGTCTACAGGGTTGTGCTGCCTGTATATGATGTGTGCAGAACAGGAACAGTCATCCAGCCTCTTGTGCACACGTTTTCATTTCCCTGTTATGTGTATGTAGACGGGAGGCCTTGCTGCATTGCTTTTGTAATGTCGAATAACAAACGAATAGGAAAATGCAAGGGTGCCTCTATGCTTCCCAGGCTCCTGCTAGTACTAACCATAGAAGTTCTGTAGGACAAATAACCACAAGCCTGATGTGATCAAAAAGATAAGATTCTCATCTTTAAAATGACACCAGCAGAATGTTTCTAGATGCTGTAGAACTGAAGATGGCAACATCTGACGCTTCTCATTCAGCTTCTAGACTTGACTCATCTCCGGTAAAAATTAATATTCTCTGCTCAATTTCTTTTGTCTTTACTTTTATTTTTTTAAATTTTTAAAAAAATCTCTTCTAACAGATGAGATTTCACATAAAAGCGGGAATTTTAAAAAGGACATTTCATAACTGACCTGTGGGGGCTGCTAGTTTAATGGGGTAAAGTTCATGTGATGTCACACAGGTGCACGGCTAGTTATATCCCTGGTCATGTGATGTCACACAGGTGCACGGCTAGTTATATCCCTGGTCATGTGATGTCACACAGGTGCACAGCTAGTTATATCCCTGGTCATGTGATGTCACACAGGTGCACAGCTAGTTATATCCCTGGTCATGTGAGGTCACACAGGTGCACGACTCGTAATAATACACAGCTCCAGTTTTTATCCACAGGAAGTAAACAATGAAGCTTCCTATAGAATGACATCAAGCAGAGATCTTGAGGGTCGGGGGGGGGGGAGGAGGAGACTGGGAGGCATTGATACAGAAAGTATATTGGAATTACTTATTAATATTTTTTATAAATTAAACACTTATCAGTTATTTATGCTTTGTAATCCAAATAAATGAAATGATAAACTTTTTATATACTCACTCTTTTAAAGGGTTAATAAAAGTTTGGCAATAAATTGTTGGGACCCCAAAACAGATCCATTAAAACAAATGCAACTCGCCTCTCAAAAAGTAAAAAAAAAAAAAAACAGCCCCCAAACACTTTAAGGCTGCCTGCGCCATGGAAAGGAAGGGTGACCTCTCCCCTCTCTATAACAATGCACGGCGTACGGGCCGTTACATGTGGAAAGATGGGACATGTCCTATCTCTTTCTCGTGTACAGAGCGGCACGTAGCTCATGGAGACCCCCATTGATCAGCAGGTGAGGCACTATCCTGTGGACAAGCCCATCCAATGATGAGATCACGCAGCCACTATTGTGCCCCCATGTTCACCCAGTGTTGGGACTCAATTGCTCACGTTGGTTTCTGTCTTACAGAATAAAGCCGGAGGACGCCATGGACTTTGGGATCTCGCTCCTCTTTTATGGATTGTATTACGGGGTGCTGGGCAGGGACTTTGCTGAAATGTGTGCAGATTACATGGCGTCCACCATAGGTGTAAGTAGCCGTCACCTCTTTACCACCCCCTGCTGGTTCAGAGCCTGGATATTGTATTGTGGGAGATTGTATGTGTATAGATGACTGCATATAGCACCGTGTTGTGACTCTGTTGCCTTCAGTTCTACAGCGCGTCAGGGATGCCCACCAAGCATCTGTCGGACAGTGTGTGCGCCGTGTGCGGGCAGCAGATATTCGTGGATGTGAATGAAGAAGGAATCATAGAGAACACTTACAGACTGTCCTGCAACCATGTGTATCCTTACTGTAGTGCTGCCCCACGTGGACCAATCCAAAACTTCGTGGCACAATGTCAGCTCATATGTGGCTGATGGTGTGCTGGTCACTAGATATATATAACACATTGTCTTCTCATACACATAGGGCAGATGGGACTTATACTAAGTAGGTTTCGCCACTTTAGAGCAAAGAAATTTGTGACAAATAAGGTGAGCACACAGGAAGCTGGCAGTGCACTACATACATGGCGCCATCTCCTCGCTCTGACACAATTCAATGAAATTACAAACTACAAAACAATTCACTCCACCTTCTGGAGATATCTCTGCTGCAAGCAGACGCCTGCCAGTCCTTTTTATCTATTTTTATCATTGGATTTGTTTGTAGTTATAGGGGTATTCCAGGAATCAGTATAATTCATATACAAATGAGTCAGTAAAATAGAAGCTAATATGTAATTAGTCGTTTTGCTCCCCTTAGCAGAAAAATGCAGTTGACATAGACTGTAATGAAGAATTAAAGGGAACCTGTCACCAGGCACCTAATTTTTACTAAAGACAGATTGTAAAAAGCCCATGACACCTGCAGTGCAAAAATGCCTCTGCCTTTTCTAAACATTTGCATTACAATTTTATTGTGTGTTATAACTTACCTTGCTCCCTGACAAAATCCTGGGGTAGTCACAAGGTTGGGCTTTGGTTTGGATGCATTTAAAAAAACAGCATGTGACCTGTTTGAGCTGCAGGCAGCCTCCATCTTTGTGCTCCTGTACAGCTCTGTCTCTTCCCCCACTGATGTCAGACTGACCAGGCTGTAACCTCTGAGTAGGAGCAGGAGGAGGAGCTGTACAGGAGCACAAGGGGGGGCAAGATCTGAGGAGGAAGTAACACAGACAAGGCACATGTTGTTTTTTTTAAATGCATCCAAACCAAAGTCCAACCCCTGGGACTACCCCAAGATTTTGTCAGGGTGCAAGGTAAGTTAATAACACACAATTATACTGTAATGCAAATATGTTTGGCTGCAAGCTGTTGGTTGCAGTATGGCCAGTGTTCTGGTGATGGCAGTTACACATCATTTCTATGGTAACAGAGCAGGACAATCTGTTACATCATCACTGGGAGCAGAGCATAAGAGGGAGGAGGAGTTACTGAGAACTAAAGGATCATGGGAGTTGTAGTTTCCAGTGGTGACCATCTTGGTGATAACTTCATGTAAAATCTGCTGGGTTTTGGGGTGCCAGTTCATATTAAATTAACAACAATATTTAATGGAACATTATAGGGGATTTATTAAGGGTACAATACAGGGGAATACACATAGAGGGTAAACTAACTAAGGGACAGAGAGACGGTGGGAAGGAAGTGCTCTAACTAAAGATCTGTATACCATCTTATATACACACACACATAGCTCACACACATTGCCCATCATCCCACCTCCACCACTGTCTTGGCCAATCCAATGATGATGTAGAGTCAATATGTGGTCTTCTTGCTTCCATATCTTCTTATCACACAGACTTGCAGGACTGGTAACTTGAGTCTTTGCTCTCCCCCAACATCTGGGAGAATCCCCAGGGGGCGATGACATGCAGCTGTCCTCAGTGTTGTCAGGATAGCCCCAGCCTCCAGGTGTAATAGCACAGTCCATTGTTATCACATGCAGCTGTCTCTACAATCTTTATTAGGGGCAATGTAGGCATTTTTGGCTTAGCTCTTCTTCTGTCCACAAAGACCCTTACACTGTCCCAAGCCACATCATGTCATATTTCCAACACTTCACCTACTTTAGAGAGGCCATAAAATTTTGTGAATCATAAAATCAAACTGTTTAAGCCACATTTTGTGACTAATGACATTGAGTTTTGTTATATTCATTTATTTATAGCATCATTGGTTTTTGTATCAGACGTTCATATTCCCGGAATATCTCTTTAAGGTTCAGTTCACACTTTATTCGGCAGGCTTCATTAGAACAAGAATGCACAGCCTGCGTCCCGCGGCACAACCAGAGCATTGTGTTGCGCTTCCAGCAGAGGCCAATATGCGCTGCCATCAGTAAGGCAGGGGACCGGGCAGTGGTGAGTGTATCAGACCAGTCCTGACCTGGTACCTCCTGTTAGGGAGGACAAGTCAGCTGACAAGTCAGTCTGTACTCGCCACTTAGCTCTTCTACTGCTGTAGGGGCTGTTCTAAAATGTATAATTATGCTAATGAGCCAGAAGGGCTCCTTGCGGTGTTATCAAATTTATGGAGATTAACTATGAGTAAGCGTCCCTGGTTTATCATGACGGATTTCCTTTTACACTTAATTTCTTTGTGTGTGTCTTAATACTGTAGTTGGGGTGGCTATAGGGGTGGCAGTCAGCTGCGTTTCTAGGTTTGGTCTGATAAGGTCCTGCTTTTACTGGAAACGCTCAGTGATGATTTGTTACCTCTTATCATGACATGCAAGCCCTCTACTGGTCAGCAGGGGAACAGCAGCAGGTCATCCTGCAGGGGGTCATATATTATACATCTCTGTTAACTCTTTATGTGCTGCTGTTTCCTTGACGTCGCTTCTTTCCAGATTTCATGAGTTCTGTATCCGGGGCTGGTGCATCGTGGGGAAGAAACAGACGTGTCCGTACTGCAAGGAGAAGGTGGACCTCAAGAGGATGTTCAGTAACCCGTATCCTTTACCATCCGTCTGGTATTCTGGGGTGGGGGGCGTGGTGTCGGAGGTGGGAGAGGGGACAGCAATGCTACAGACTGGTAGGAAAGTATAGGGACATTATTTCAATCAAGTCACTCACACTCGCTCTGTAACATCACAGGTGTTGAGACCAATGCAGGGTGTAGTTGGCCTCTACCTAGAATAATGCATATTAAAGTGTTTTGTTATAGCTACCCCCTCTCCGGAGAGTAGGAATCCTGTTATAACTAAGAGGCAGGTCAAGTATTACCTGGGTGTCCTGTGGGTGCCGTATTATACCCATGTTATACCCTGCCCGGGTGTCCTGTGGGTGCTGTATTATACCCATGTTATACCCTGCCTGGGTGTCCTGTGGGTGCAGTATTATACCCATGTTATACCCTGCCTGGGTGTCCTGTGGGTGACGTATTATACCCATGTTATACCCTGCCTGGGTGTCCTCTAGGTGCAGTATTATACCCATGTTATACCCTGCCTGGCTGTCCTCTGGGTGCCGTATTATACCCATGTTATACCCTGCCTGGCTGTCCTGTGGGTGAAGTATTGACATGTTATACCCTGCCTGGGTGTCCTGTGGGTGCAGTATTATACCCATGTTATACCCTGTCTGGGTGTCCTGTGGGTGCAGTATTATACCCATGTTATACCCTGTCTGGGTGTCCTGTGGGTGCAGTATTATACCCATGTTATACCCTGTCTGGGTGTCCTGTGGGTGACGTATTATACCCATGTTATACCCTGCCTGGGTGTCCTCTGGGTGCAGTATTATACCCATGTTATACCCTGCCTGGCTGTCCTCTGGGTGCCGTATTATACCCATGTTATACCCTGCCTGGGTGTCCTCTGGGTGCAGTATTATACCCATGTTATACCCTGCCTGGCTGTCCTCTGGGTGCCGTATTATACCCATGTTATACCCTGCCTGGGTGTCCTCTGGGTGCAGTATTATATCCATGTTATACCCTGCCTGGCTGTCCTGTGGGTGCAGTATTATACCTATGTTATACCCTGCCTGGCTGTCCTGTGGGTGCCGTATTATACCCATGTTATACCCTGCCTGGGTGTCCTCTGGGTGCAGTATTATATCCATGTTATACCCTGCCCGGGTGTCCTCTGGGTGCCGTATTATATCTATGTCTAGCTCCTGTTGGTACGTTATTTTATATTTGTTATACCCTGCCTTGACTCTTGCTCTCAGCTGGGAGCGCCCCCACGTCATGTACGGGCAGCTGCTGGACTGGTTGCGGTACCTGGTGGCGTGGCAGCCCGTCATCATTGGACTGGTACAAGGCATCAACTATTGTCTGGGGCTGGAGTGAGCCGCCTGCACGGCTTCCTGAGGAGCTCCCGCGCCATCCTGAGGGCAGAGGTGGAGTTGCTGGCAGTGGCGCCTTCTCCTGTTTTCCCCCTTTTATAGCCAATGGAGCTGCTCGGACGCTCTCCTCCGCAGTGTTAGCCGCTGCCAAGCCGGACACCGCCTAACCCCCTCCCCCGGATTGTATTTATTTATATCGCCGTCTCGTCTGTAATTTTATTTGGCATTACAAGATTTTCTCTCATTAGTTGTCAACCACTAAAATGCGTCCGCATCCTGAGCCGCCATCAACTACTAGGGGCGGAGCTCTATCAGTTGGGCGTGTCCTCCGTTTTCCACACAGGTGGAGGGGTTATTTATAGGTTACACGTTTCGTCACGGTCGGATTTCATAATTTTATTCGGTTCTATGAAATTAATTTTTTAATTGTGGGAGGAGCCTGGGGTTGCGTGGATTTTGTACAGCTGAGGATTTGTAAGTATGGACTCTGTAAGGAATAAAGAAAACACTCAATAAACACTCCTGGCAGACGCGGCCATGATACGTGTTGTGCCCTATCATTGTCATCCTCTTTCAGTTTACAGGCAGTCAGGGAATATTTTGGCACCCAGCATTGCTAGGCATCATGGGATTGATCGTAAGAAACAGTGTAACAAACCCCCTGCTGCGTGTAATCCAAGCAAAGGGTTCTGCAGAGGTTTTGTTTCAATTATACCTGTTTTTAGGATCTCTTTTGGCTGTCTGGTTGTCCACAGCTGAAGATCTGTTACAGTATATTGATATTTTCTAAGCACAAATCTACTTCTATCGCTGGTGGCTATAAGAATATACAAGCTTATTGATTTTACCTAGACTGATACAGTGTAACAAAATCTCAGTTGTGAGAATGTCAGGATAGCGAATGCTACCATTCATTTACAGCAAGCAGGATTCTGGTGAAGATTAGAAGAGACTTTTTGTATGTTGTAAAATACATGTATCTTTCATTGATGATAGTGCAGCGCAGCACAACCAAACTTGCTGCGGAATCTTGTTAGGTCACACTCACTGCTCCTCAACTATGGAGAAAACTAGCCAATGAGAAGAAAGGCGGGAAAAGAGTCTGAGCTGAGGTAATTTATAGGAGAGAAGAGAAATATCACTGTCCTGAGGTAAAAATCTGAGAATATCATGAGAGAGAAAGCTGTAGAGATGAGAGGGAAGAGACATCCATCTACCGGGGAGGAATAAGACACTGGAGTGCAGGAGGACGCTCTACCACGGGGGAGAGTTACCAATACTAATGAGGTAAGAGACAGAGATCCAATTCTTGTACAGATGTAGTGAGAGGGGTACAGATGCCTATTTACCTGTAACACAGGTGGGATGGAGCTAATTCTCCTGGACCAGTTCTTAAAAAAACACAAGAAAAGACTCAATTCTGAGGAATCGGTCAGAACTGTGAGGCTGTCCTCAAGCGGTGACATATACAGCTATGGCAGCTATGGAAATGTGGTGACAGGATACACCAGGATGAAGGATTGTAAACAAGCACACAGACATACTAGTGTGTGCTCCCTCTGCTGTTTTTAAAAGCTTTTAAAATTATGTAAATGAGCCTGAGATGCTCTGGGCTCAGTAGGTGTTAATGGATGGAAGATGTCCTCTAAATTTTGACTACCCAAGTGGTAGTTTTCCTTTAAAACTATATATATATATATATATATATATATACACATATATACATATATACCTACCGGCCAGGTTTTACAACTACATAACGGAACAAGCTTTTAAAAATATGCTAATTAGTGGAGGGTGCTCCTGGGCATGTAGCACAGGCTGCCAGGTGCTTTTTCATTTCCGAATTATGCACCCCTCATCCTTTTATTTATACCCCCCCCCCCCCCCCTCTCCCTGAGAGACAGGGATGAACACTACACATGCCCAAGACTTCCTGAGAGCTGCATGACATCACCATCAATCAGCCCCATATATCCCAGGGATAGGTGTTAATGAATGCATGGAGGCGTACATTATTAGAAAATGTTATTCCAGACAGCCTGTGCTAATTAGCAGATTTTTTTAAAGACTTTTTCCTCTGGGATCTTGGCATTTACCGGTAAAGCCTAATGAAAACCTGTTTCCCCCCCCAAAAAATACAAAAAGAAAGTAAACCAAAATTGACAATTTTTTTTCCCCTATACATTCAAGCGTAAAATCTCATCAATAAGCTAATGACCCACTAAAATGAAGTATTTGTAAAGTGCATCTCATGTCGAAGAAAATAAGCCCTTATATGTCCAAATTGCCAAAAAAGTAAAGATTGTATAGCCAATAAAAATTGACAATGCATAATCTGCTGAATGGCGCAGCTTCCCTTCGATGCCCTGGCGTGTGCCCATAGGTTACCACCACATATGGGGGATTGTTGTACTCAGGAAAGATTGGGTATCAAACTTTTGGGAGCGTTTTGGTGTTTTATCCACTGAGATTTTGTACATTTTATGAAAAACACATTCATTTAATGAGGGGGTTCCAAAGACCTGTCAAATCAATGAGAGATATCATCTTGAAAGCAGCATAAGAGAACTTTCAGTTGGGGAGTTGCCATCAGAGATTTTAGGCCTGAGAAAAGTGCTATGACTTATGATACATTTCTCATGTTATACACTACATTATGATCCCTACCCATGAGTAGTGATAGCCTATATGTCCAGTGCAAGGGGCCTTAAAAAGACATTCATACGAACAAAGTACATTAGGGATTTAAACACAGCCAAGAAATAACGAGAGAGAAAGTTGGTTAAGGAGAAAAGGAAAGGAAAGGTAAGGTGCAAAAGTTATCCGGGGAGTAGGAAGAAGGCAGGTGTCCCACAGGCCCACACCACGGGGAGATCTCCATTGGAAAACATGATACCCTCACAGCTGGGAAGTTCTGACACTAAACCTCTGTGAATTCCTCAATGACCAGATATCGCCACACCGTGGCATACGCTGCTGCACGTGTCATTCTTACACTCTCTGGCAGCATCTACTCTTATGTTCGTGGCAACGCAGAACCCCGTAACCCACTGCTCACAGCCTAGAGGGTCCTTTATCTCTTCACGGGGCCCTCATGTCTCCAGCTTTGGACTCTTATCAAACAGCATTATTAGCCCAAGCCTTGGAGGGTCTAGCGGAACTACGAAACCTTAAATCACACTTAATAGCGAAGATAGCATTCTAGTGAAGATAGCATTCCATATGTCTCACGTCTGGAACAGTCTTACAGTGCCGAGATAACTGCTGCTATTTGAAAATGGCCAAGACGTGGCCTAGGGGACCATGACACTTACAAAACTATTCAATCTGACCCCACTCAAAATTTCCTTATAAAACTTACCACTATCCTAGATGAAGCAAAGGAGAATGGAATGATCTCTCTGAATGAATACAAGTACATGTTGAACCTAAAACCCACCATAGCAACCTTCTACGTTCTGCCAAAAACCCATAAAAATGTCACCCCAATACCTGGTCGCCCCATTGTCTCCGGGTCAGACAATCTGACACAGGTACGGCACGTGTTGGGTGCTGGCACATGGAGAGGGCTCACGGGCGGTAAGTCTTTGGTGCATATTGCATCAAAGACTTACCGGTAACACCCGCGATGGGTGCCACCGTCTTGCCGATGATCCTTTCAAGAGCAAATAATTTAACCCTGCACAACCAATGTTACAATATACGTAATGCCAACACACAAGAATGAATATGAAACACAAGAGAAAGTACTGTGTGTCACAAGGCAAGATAATGGATAATAAAGTTTATTAAAGAAAGACACCAAAAAACGCACCACATGAACAATGTTAAAAGCAATTAAAATTTACCGAAGTTTCTCCGAAAGCACAGGTTGCTTCAACTGGGTACGCAGAAGCAACAAAACACCTCCTATTATGGTCAAAATAAGACCCTCACCATCCTGGGGTAAAAGTAATGTAAGTATTCACAATATAAATAGAACCGCTAAATTGCAAAGCATGCTGACAACGAGTAATAACGGGTTTTTACTGCGTTTAACCCCGTAACGGAAAATAGCACCCAAATTCTACAGGTGGTTTTAATTTTTGTAAATGTAGGAAAACATTATAAAACCTATACAAATGTGTTATCCCCGTGATCGCACCGACTCAAAGAATAAAGTAGACCTGTCATTTGGGGTGAACAGTGAAAGCTGTAAAATCCAAGTCCACAAGAAAACGGCGCAAATGCATTTTTTCACCAATTTCACTGCGTTTGGATTTTTTTCGCTCTTCCCAGGACACGTCATGGAATATTAAATACCATTACTAAGAAGTACAATTTGTTATGCAGAAAACAAGCCATCACACCGCCCTTTATGTGTAAAAATAAAAAAGTTAGATTTTTGAAGGTGGGGAGTGAAAACTGGAAATGAAAAAACAAAAAAAGGCCAGGTCGATAAGGGGTTAAATTTAGGAGGTGATGCATCTAACCAATGAGAGGCCACACGTTTCCTTGCCGGATATAGTATCTTAGTAGTAATCAATTTTTGAGCCAACCAGTGGCGACTTTGGAATGTTAATTTCGAAAAGTTTCTTCAGTAGGAAAAATGTTTTGCCCCAGAAGCGTTGAAGCAACTGACATCCCCAAGACATATGCCTCCGGTCAAATCAGGATGATTTTTGTGATCCCAACTATTCCCTGTAGATTGCAACACTTCCACCATACCTGATGAATTAACCACAGGGTTGGCAGGCTGCCCGGATACAATTTAAATCTATGGGCCTCTAATATAGCCAATAACGATGTAGGCCCCAACAAATGTTGCAATATCCATCCCGAGGAACCCCTTTGTGTTCCCTCCACCCAGCCAGTAAGATGCTGAAGCTGAGCCTGGGGATTAGGGAACAGCTTGACCACCCTCATGCTTGGGGAGCTGCGAAGTTTATAGCTTTATTCTTGGGACTCCTTGTCCCTAGATGAAATTTCTGAAGATACGATTAACGGTTTGAAACATATACTGAGGAATCCAAATGGGGGAGTTATGCAATATCTATAAGAGTTGTGGTATAACAATCATTTTGATGAAACTAATTCTGCCTACCACACAACGAGGCAATGTCTTCCACACCTCCATTTTCATCTTACCCAGTAACACCTGCATGTTTAATAGTAAGAAATCAGTTATTCTAAGAGAAATCTCTATTCCAAGATATTTGAAGCTCGATACAACCGGAAGAAGCTCTGCAGCAGGGGGTAGAGCCTGCTCTAATGGGTCATCTGGCAGTAAGGCCGTCTTATCCCAGTTTACTGAAAATCCTTCAAACATGGATGACAGGATTCAAGGATCCCACCGGGTCACCAGGGAACAATAATAACTCTATATGTGGACAATCTGCTCTTCTAACCCCCCAGTATTGGAAGCCAACTATGTCCGTGTCGTCCATCAGATTTGCTGCCAATGGCTCAATTGCTAATGTGAATAAAAGACCCCGACCCCGACCCAAGACAAATGACTCAGAAAAAAGATTGACACTATTCCGAGCCTGCAGATCAGTGTATAGCACTTTTACCCAATTTATAAATCTAGAGTCAAAACCCATTTCCCCCAGGACAACCTACGGATAATTCGATGCCACGCTATCAAATAAAACAACTAGAACAATAGAACAAATTAAAAACACACAGTAATTAAAAAAAATCTTTTCACGTTTTTTGTAATCTTTCTACTAATACTGTAAACAAAAAAATCAATAAAAGAGTAATAACTATAAAATACCACGTTAAAATCTTAAAAACTTATTATAAGGGATGACAATAATGGCGCGGATCAGCGTCAGGAATAAGCCGGACTCTCATTGTTTTTCAGGGGTCGTGCCGTGAGTATGGTCTGACTTACGGTTGTGGTCTTTGCCTGGACACTGTTTTTACCACACAGAGGTTCAGTATGATAAATGTGTTATTACGGGTATGCGGAGAGGCTTGCTCACTGCTAATCTTCTTGTTTTGTAATTTCTTTCCTTTTTTCCGTTTTACAAGTGTCCTACTTTAATGTTTATTGTGCTGCACAACTTGAACTCACTCTGTCTAGGTAGCCTTGGCGGTTGAGTGGAGTTGCAGTGTGGCTCTATTCATCTTCACCATGACACTTCCGCCTGGAGGGTCCCCTTTTCATCGGGACCTGTACTTCATTAGGCAACTGCGGTTACACACTGTGTGGGTACATGTGCGATGTTTTGGTTCTGTTATTGTTAGAGGGTTGGGGTGGGAAAGGGGATTTAGGTAAATGCTTGGTGGGGGCCAGAAAACACTATAAACACATATCTGACTGTTTTGGACCGTATAAGTGAAGCACTGCCGCCCTCGTGTGGGGATAAAGGGTATAAACAGTGTCAAGGAGATACACTTTACTGAACATTTATGGTGCTCCCCATAGCGATAGTCACTTGGAATATACAAGGGGTTGGCGAACCTGAAAAAGAGACAGGCATTGTTTGATACACCTGACAAAAGAAACAACAAAACATCTAAGTCCTAAATGGGCTGATCTATGCTATCATTCAGTGTATTCATCGTACTCGAGAGGGGTTAGAGTGATTTTTCATAGGAAAGTGCCATTTACCTGCCACGAATCACTAATTGACAAGGAAGGCTGCTTCATATATTTATATGGGGAACTGTATAATGTCCGTCTTATGCCAATAGCAGTATATGTGCCCCCTCCCTATTCTGCTCTAGTCCTACAGAAGTTATGTTTTGTGGAAAAACACCCAGGTACCACTTTACAAATGGTGGGGGATTTTAATAACGTGCTCGATGACGCAGTAGATAAATTTAGCGACTCCCGAGCCTCATCTCTGTCTAATACCCCTACCCAATTTGGTCGTCCCGACATTGGATTGGTAGATGTATGGCACATGTCCCACCCTATGGATAAACAGTACTCCTGTCATTCCAGATAGCATAATACTTTATCCAGGATTTACCTGGCCTTTGGCAATTTACTAATGATTCCTATGATCTTAGAAGCTAAATACTTGCCAAGGCGTCTTTCAGACCACTCTTAGTGCGGTTGCAGCCCTTGCTAGAACCTACTAGAGGACTAAGATGTAGGCGGTTTAACCCGTTCTGGCTGACAGTGTTATCTGAAAAAGGCCGTATAATGGAGCTACAAACTACACTCACTGACTTTCTTGAGCGTAATGAGGGATCCACTTCTCCTCTCAGTGTGGGACTGCGTAAAAGTTTTTTTAAAGATAGACTGGTCAGGGAGGTAGCCGGAGTAAAAAGGAAGTCTAAGGAATTTGGGGAGGTTCTTGGAAAGGCTGTAACAGAGACAGAAGGGGCCTATATCCTGCAGTCCTCTAAAACAAACAAATTGTCATGGGAGGGGGCGCAGAATCAATTTACTGAGCATTTATTAACTGTCGCTGATAATAAGCGCTTCTTTTGCAGGCAGAGGTTTTATGAGGAGGGGGAAAAAGCCGCTAACCATTATGGCCTCTAGTCAGGGGACGGCCTGCGATTAGGAACACAGATGGCAACGTAGTCACTCAGACTCGAGAAATATTAGAAGGATTTAAATCATTTTACTCTTCCCTTTACTCATCTAAGGTCAGCCCCACGCAGGAACAATTAAGACAGTTTTTTGAATGGCCTTACACTACCCAAATTCGATGGAGAGCAAAGGTCAGCACTGGAAGCCCCGTTCACATTGGAGGAGCTAGAACTTGCATTAGACTCTATGTCCAATAATAAAGCCCCTGGAATAGATGGAATTCCAGTGGAAGTTTTTAAAACATTTAAAGACACTCTTCTTCCTCGTTTACTAACATTATGTAACGAGGCTTTAGATTTAGGCCAAGTGTCACCATCAATGAGGTAGGCGGTCATAGTAATTCTTTTAAAACCTGGAAAAGACCCGCTGGAAATGGACTCATATCGTCCTATCTCGCTTCTTACAGTCAATATTAAACTGTTGGCTACAATGCTAGCGACTAGGATGTCTAACGTCATCACGTCAGTTATACACACTGATCAAGCAGGATTTATGCCTAATATGTCCACAGCCATCAATCTGTGTCGGCTATACCTAAACATTCAAGCCTCACGTAGACATTTATCGGATGCTTCAGTCGTGTCTTTTGATGCGGCCAAGGCATTCGATAGTGTGGAATGGCCGTATTTATTGGCAGTACTACGAAAGTTAGGATTTGGGCAAAAATTTCTAGCATGGGTGCGTTTACTATACTCCTCTCCAATGGCCAGACTGCAGCTAAATTCACTGCTTTCCTCCCCATTTCCACTATATAGGGACTCGCCAGGGGTGTCCACTGTTGCCGCTATTGTTTGCGGTTGTAGTGGAGCCTCTGGCGGCTGCCCTACAATCTGCGGTAACTGTTCAAGGCTTTCAATATGAAGAACATCAAGAGAAAGTTGCATTATGCCGATGACCTGTTACTCTTCTTAGATAACTGGTCCACCTCTCTACAAGCGGCAATAGGTATAATAACATCCTTTATGTCCTTATCTGGCTTTGCCATTAACTGGACAAAATAAGTAGTAATGCCCTTATCCCCACAGGTGTGCCCTAGACCACTTGCCAAATATAGTCTCTCAATGGTGTCGGTCTTTAAATATCTAGGTGTTCAAATATAGGCGGACCCTACTGAGTTTATTGAGCTCAATATTTTACCCCTGATTTGTAGGTTCCAACGAAGGTAAAGGAATGGTGCAAACTTCCTCTCACTGTGATTGGTCGCGCCAATCTCATTAAAATGGTCATGATGCCACAATTGTTATATTTCCTTTACAATTCTCCCATGTGGATCCCGGTAAAATTATTCCACAAGATTAATGGTATCTTTCGGGATCTGCTTTGGAAAAAAGGGATCCCGAGGATCAGACTTGCCACTTTACAGAGATCTAAGAAGGGTGGGGGTCTATCCCTGCCGAATCCATGGTTATACTTTATGGCAGTCCAGCTACAACACCTCCGTGGATGGGGAGACATGGCTGGGAGACTATCCTCTCAAAAAGTGCTTTGCCATATTTTAAAAAAGGACAACCTATTGGAAGCATTAGAAGGGGGTTTGTTCCGAGCTGTGGATGGGGAGTTAGTGACACTGAAATGCATAGACAAATTATGGTGGAAGATGCGCAGTCTGCTAGGAATGGAAGGGTATATTTCACATACTCCTATATGGCCAAATGTCCAGTATCCTGAACTTGGCAAGCTCACTCCGTTTCTGCAGTGGACAAGTAAGGGAATTACTACTATAGCACAATTATATGAGGATAATACACTAAAGTCCTTTGAGCAACTACGCTCAGAGTTTGACCTTTCACATACATGTTTCTATCAATTTCTTCAACTTAGGCACGCAATAACTCAACAGGAACGCTCCTAGCCCATAATATAGTAGTAGATATGATAAACAAATCAGGGTATTCATGTGGTATAATCTCAGTAAACTACTTGTATTTAAGGGATGCCCATATTAAAAAATCCCCTACAGATTTAAAATCTAAATGGGAGAAGGACGTGGGAACCATTACTGAAGATCAGTGGCAGGAGGTTTTGGAATCTGCACCCAGAGTTTCGGTCAGCGAGGCTCAGAGACTATCTAACTTATACTTGTTACATAGAGTCTATTTTACCCCCGTCAGGCTGTTTAAGATGGGATATAGAGGTGATGATTGCTAGGTGTGATATCTTATACAATTGCAGCTCAGAAACACTGCCCGAGAGCCATATATTGGCAGTGCTGCGGCTGCTATATGTAGCCAAGAAACTTATTGCTTTCCATTGGAAAGATACTGAGCCATATGGGGTCCATGACTTGATGCACCAGGACTAGCCCCCTTCACTCTCACTAGAGATAGAATAATTAGTGGCATCGTAAGATTATTGTCATCATTATCATACTAAAGGACAGTACGGCTGATAATATTTGTAAAGATCTATGGCTCTCTGGCCATTGGTTACTGCTCTTACCCTAATATTGCTTGATTTATGTCTGTATATATTGCTGTTTGCTCTATGCTATACTGCGTCATATATGTAATCTACAAAAACTAAGGACATCCTGGACAGACTCCGTTGCGGAACCTACGTTCTCAGAGGAAGATCTTCTGTTGTGTACTATATACGAATACATGTTCTATATTGGAGAATAGACATTCCACCCACCAAGCAAGGGTAGGGAGGGGGTTGGGAGAAGGGGTCGGGTGTTTTTGGTGTAATGTACATGTTGTTGAAATGTAAAAAATGGAAGTCTATTGTTTGGTTTTCAATAAAAACTTTATTTGATCCAAAAAAAGACATGCATCTGGGGCGCCTAGTGAAAGCCGGAACGGTGCAAATGCATTTATCACCATTTTTACTGCATTCAGAATTTTTTTTCCCGCTTCCCAGTACACGGCAGGGAATATTAAATACCATCACTATGAATTGCAATTTGTTATGCAGAAAACAAGTCCAAACAGAGCTCTGTACATGGAGAAATAAGAAAGTTACAGATTTTTGAAGGTGGGGAGTGAAAAATGGAAGTGTAAAAACTAAAAAGGGCTGCAGCGGGAAGGGGTTAAAGGGGTGTTCTTATTTCAGCAAATAAAATGTTATTGTTTGTATAATGAAAAGTTATAAAATTTTCCAATATACTTTCTGTATTACTCACAGTTTGCTAGATCTCTGCTTGCTTCTTTAGACACGTTCATTATTTACTTCCAGTGGACAGACATCTGACCATGGTCACACCGGTGCACGGCTCGTTAAATCACACAGCTCTGATTATTCTCTCTGATACTAACGAGCCGCGCACCTGTAAGACCATGGACCATGGACAGATTTCTATCCACTGGTAACCATAGAGACTTTCTATAGAATAACAGCAAGCAGAGATCTAAAGAAACAGTAAAGAATTGATAGAGAAAGTATATTGTAAAATTATATAACTTTTCATTATACCAACAATAACATTAATTTGGTGAAATGGGAATACGACAAAGCAAATATGTAGCATTCCACATACTAATCATATAAACGGCTTCTACCCTGTGTGAATTCTTTCATGCCTCACAGGAATATTTTCCTGGGTAAAAGATTTTCCATTTCAAACAGAATGTGTCTTCATCCCTGAGTGAGTTTTTTCATGTCCTACAAGATAAGATTTCCTGGAAAAGCATTTCCCACATTCAGTACATGAAAATGGCTTCTCCCCTGTGTGAATTCTCTGATGTTGAACAAGAGCCGAATTACTGCTGAAATATTTTCCACATTCCTTACATGAAAATGGCTTCTCCCCTGTGTGACTTCTCTGATGCTGAATAAGACCTGAATTACTGCCAAAACATTTTCCACATTCCTTACATGAAAATGGCTTCTCCCCTGTGTGAGTTCTCTGATGTTGAACAAAAGCTGAATTATTGCTAAAACATTTTCCACATTCATTACATGAAAATGGCTTCTCTCCTGTGTGAATTCTCTGATGTCTAACATAAGTGGATTTTACTCTAAAACACTTCCCACATTCAGGGCATGAAAATGGTTTCTCCCCGGTGTGAGTCTTTTCATGATTCTCAAGATAAGATTTCAGAGTAAAACACTTTCCACATTTAGAACACGAATACGGCTTCTCCCCTGTGTGAATTCTTTGATGTTTAACAAGATGTGATTTTTCGTTAAAAGATTTTCCACATTCTGAACATGAACATGGCTTCTCCCCTGTGTGAATTCTCTGATGTTTAACCAGAACTGATTTATCGATAAAAGATATTCCACATTCTGAACATGAAAATGGTTTCTCTCCCGTGTGATTTTTCTGATGTCTTTGAAGAAGAGCTTTAAATG
Source organism: Engystomops pustulosus (assembly GCA_019512145.1). Taxonomy (NCBI): domain Eukaryota; kingdom Metazoa; phylum Chordata; class Amphibia; order Anura; family Leptodactylidae; genus Engystomops; species Engystomops pustulosus. The sequence continues at coordinate 26,153 of WNYA01000744.1, read as the reverse complement.
AAAAACATTTTCCACATTCTGAACATGAAAATGGTTTCTCTCCTGTGTGAGTTCTCTGGTGTATAACAAGACTTGACTTACTGATAAAAGATTTTCCACATTCAGGGCATGAAAACGGCTTTTCTCCTGTGTGAATTTGCTGATGTCTCTGAAGTTGGGCTTTACGGGAAAAGGATTTCCCACATTCTGAACAGGAAAATTCTGGCTTTTCCCCTTTGTGCGTTTTTAGATGCTGCAGAAGATATGATTTCTGGGTAAAATATTTTCCACAATCTGAACAGGAAAATGGCTTCTCCCCTGTGTGAATTCTCTTGTGTTTAACAAGAACCCATTTTTCTCTAAACCATTTTCTACATTCCGCACATGGAAATGGTTTCTCTCCTGTGTGAATTCTCTGATGTTGAACTAGAAAAGATTTATGGGTAAAACTCTTTCCACATTCCGGACATAGGAATGGCCCTTTTTCTTTGTGACTCCTCTCGTGATTAGAAAGAGTTAATTTGTTTATAAAATGTTTCCCACATTTAGAACATGACAATGTTTTTGACCGGCTTTGTCCGCTTCTATTTTTACTAATTTGTGATTGATCTTTTACTGCTTCATAACAGGAAAATTGAGGAAGCGGTGGATGGGAGCCATTTATCTGGTCTTCATCTGAAAAATATTATCCATACAAAATAATTGATATCTGTACAATAAACAAGATGTGCATCACCATACAGCTGACAGATCAGAGCTGGGCCTAGAATATCTACATGTTTGATGTGACATGACTGTGTCTGACCGCTCAGGTGTTCTCCATCTTATCTGACTACAGAGTTATCATAGGCCTTATGTGACCATGAGGTGTCCTAGACTGTATCCAACCAGTGCAATTCCACTGAATCCCCAAAAATCACTATACACTTAGTATTTTTCTAATCTTCTTCATGAACTTCAATATTATTGTACATATGGGGCTCATTTACTAAGGGCCTGAATCGATCATTTTGGTCGGGTTTCCTGAAAATTACCGGTTTGCGGCGTATTGCCCACGCGATCGGATTGTGTCGCATCGGCACCTGGTTGCATGCGACGGTAATATGGGGGAGTGGGGGTGGGGATGGTTGTGGCCGTCGGTAAACCCCACGGATTCGGAAAACCCGTGGTATTAAAAAAAAAAAATTTGTCGCTTCACACGCACCAGAAATAGGATGGTCAACTCCGGCGGACCTTGGCGCAGCAGCGACACATGGTGGACATCAGGCGCATGAGCTTAGTGAATCGCCGGAAGACCTGAATCCTCGCCGGAGAACGAGCCGCTGGATTGCGACAGGACTGGTTAAGTAAATGTGCCCCATGGTGTCCATGTCATCTCCATCTCCTCCCCTGGATGTGACCTCTCCCTGCAATGTATAATGGAAGAATAACCCACAAGATACATGAAAGGCTCTTACCCTCCTCTGTCACTGATGAGGGGATTTCCTCTCCGCTCCTCCTTCCACCACAACTTTCCTGGAAAGATCCAACATGAAGGACATGAGAAAACAAGGAAATGTATCCAGAGATTCTCTTATATCCAAGTGATGGACAGAAACCTCTAGAACCAGGAACTAAGGGTTCAAGAATAGAAACCAGTTATATTTATGACTGACCAAAGCAAATAATAATATTATCCCATAGAGCAGTGATGGCGAACCTTTTAGAGACCGAGTGCCCAAACTACAACCAAGACCCGCTTATTTATCGCAAAGTGCCAACACAGAAAATTTATTTGTGATTTATACTCCCTTCTCTGTCACATCTTTAATTCATAATCGCACCCTGAGAACACCAATAAAGCAGAAAATGGAAGAAATTTGGATGATCATTGTAGATTCCCTCCAGGGTCCCATAAACAGGAAGAATTATCAGGGCCGGAGCAGGAGTTACAATGATAAATCCAGATCTGTCCACACATTCCCAATCCCTCCAGTAGTCCCAGGTACTCCTGTCACTTTAAAATAGCTCTGTGCACAGCAAGTCCTGGGCTGTCTGAGACTGCAGGAAGATACCTGGAGTCCTCTCTGGTGATTGCCTGGATGCCCACTGAAAGGGCTCTGAGTGCCACCTCTGGCACCCGTGCCATAGGTTCGTCACCACTGCCATAGACCCTCCACCCACTGCTGCTGGAGAAGGTCAGTAGAAGCTTCATTACATGAATCTATTGAGGATTTACAGGTATCTCAGCTCCATCTACCTGATGATCCAGTGGGATATTCTCCTCCGGTTCCTCTTTGTTATCTGGGAGATCTTCAGGACTGGGACATCTCTCTGGTGGATTTCTCTGACTGGATCACTGAACCGTCACAGGACAAAGCTGCAGCTTCCAGGATTGGACACAGCTACACCCCAGCCTGCCCCTGCATCCAGGCTGGTGACCGAACTCCTGAGGTTCCTCTCCACTTTTGTATAAAACTTTATTTATGAGAGTCCAGTACAAGGAACCTGAAGAAGAATAAGAAGGATTCAGATGTTTGGTCTGGAGAGGTTCTGGCTTTTTCCATTCCCATGTTCTGTACTAGAAACTGGAAGAAACAAAGATGACATCTCATCTAATAAGCCTCTGCCTAGAGAGGTCATTGGGGTCCTCACACATCATTAATACCAATGAATATCTGTGGATGGAATGTCACTAATGGACTCTGCCCTTCATAATCAGTCTGGTATCTAAGCTGCCTATAGCTTGTTCCCATTATCCCTCCAGTTCCTCCTTCTTCTGTACAGATCACAGAAGAAGGACCAGGCCATAGGCCCTGGGGAGGAGGAATAAGGAGCTTATTACTATTTCTGCCTTTTCTACATGTATGGAGATCTTCCAGGCTATCATTGGCGCCAATCACTCAGAATAATTCCTTTTCATAAACAAATATCTTTATTCATAGGCTGAATAATATGCGTTTCGAGCCCGGACCGGGCTCTTCCTCAGTTATACACAGCAGTGAAGGTTTGAAAGTTTTGGGATGTGTCAGATGATCTGATGATTGTACAAGTGAGAAAACTTGATCAGATTTGCAAACAGACACTTAGAGCCTCTGGCTTTGACGGACGGACCAGGACAGAGTGACAGAAATCCTTCAGAGTGCCCATTGAAAAAAGAGACAGGCGATAAGGGACATTTCAAAGTTTTTGATGTGGAGAGAATTTGAGAAAAAGAGATTTTATTATATTTTCCTCGGGAGGGAAAGATGGCATCTAGAATGCAGACTCCACCCCTGCATCTGGTGGTTAGAGAAGATGACACACCCTATCATCCTTCAGTGGCCGCCATCTTAACTTTCAGGGACTTGAAGGTAATATAACTTAATTACTCTGTTGGCAGCCATAAAGGCTGGTTGAGGATAGCAGCTGAGCACCCTTCGGGATTCTGGGCAGATGTTTGAAACAAATGCCGGCTGGTGATATTTCACTGTTTTGGGCGTCTGCTAAGGATTTTGGAGTGTGGGACGTTGTTTGTTTGGGTATGGTCTAATTAAAACTTATTTGATCCCGACAATTAGAGAAAAATTACTATAAAACGTGTTGCAATGTCTCTGGTACCTGGTTTCTGGAGTTAAAATGGTTAACGAGAGGGTGGGGGCTGTGTAGCTGCGTTTTGCTGTGTACAGAAAAGACATGAAAGTGGCCTTCAAGTATAGATAACACAGGATTTCTCCATATTGAGACTTTGGAACTTTATAGAGAGCACAGAACGCTGAGCTAGAGATGGTTGAGAAAATATATATGTCCTATATGTCTAGATGAGATAAAGCGGAGACCGGTGTTAGCGGACTAGAGACATCTCTGCCAGACTTGACGTACAGAGGGACTGATAAGAATCTGACAGATTAGCAGCGGTCTGTGAAACTACCGACCCTAGTCTCTGTTCTGTCAAAGTCCCTGACGAGTCCAGCTCAAGGGGGAGGGCTTCAACTGCGGGGAGGAGACATGACTGAAGTGACTGTAGTGAGTGGTGGAGACGGCCCCAACATGGCGGGACAAGGGGGGTGGTAACGGACAAGGATGTCAGCGAGAACAGTCCCCCCTTCTGAAAGCCCCCCACCCCAAACAGAGTTAGCGCCTTTCATTGTAGAACTCTCCCCTGACAGCCCGATGATGATTTTAACCCGTTCCCGGTCAAGAAACAGACCCAGAAACAGCCGGATATATGTAGGATGGTCTATGACCTCCAAGCTGCCAATGAGTGTACTGAAGCCCAGTGGTCCCAAGCCCAAACTGGCAGCAGTCCCCGAGGGTGACATATTATTCACTGTTATTGATTTGGCAAATGTTCTCCTCTCTGTGCCCCTACATGAAGATTGACAGTAGCTATTTGCCTTTACCAGTTCAGTATTCCAGTTTACCTGATGCAGATTCCCACAAGGGGGGGGGGGGTAAAACTCACCCAGCCAGTACTCCATACTACACGGCCCTATAGGGAGTAGACTGTCAGACTAGCCCCTTACTGAATATTCTCTTGTTTTTTGTGCCTCCAAGTGTGCAGGTTTGCCAGAATGCATTTATTGACCTTATGTGTTTTCTGTTCCAGAAGGGTTGCAAAGCTTCCGGAGACAAACTCCAGTACTGCCAGGAGAAGGTGGTCTTCCTAGGCCACTGCTTCTCAGCCACAGGCAGATACCTGACAGAGGGAAGAAAGCTGGCAGTCCAGAATGTGCCCCTGTCCTGAGGCCCTAAGCCTCTTCACATGATTCTAGGACTGGCCAGCTCCTGCAGGCCTGGGATAAGGTCTGCTGCCTCCAGCCTGATGTTACTGCATTGCCTCTTCCCCATTTGCCCTTAGTAAGGAGGCAATTGATGATTCCATAGCCCTAAGCTGGCAAATCCTGTTTGCCCCGGCCCTAGGCACTGAGTATTTAGGCCACGCCACAGGTGTCTTAGCCCAGGAACATGGTGGCCTCCCCAGTGGCCCACTATTAGGCCCGGTTAGACTCAGACGTGAGGGGAGCCCCTCATGTGTCAGTAGCTGCAGCCAGCAATCTGCTTAGCAAGGCCAGTGAGCTGATCCTAGACCCTAGATCACTCACCCAAGTACAGCCCAAGCATCTGAGCAAAGGCCAGACAGCTCAGACTCCAGTGTGCACTCCTGATGCCCCAGGACACACTGATAAGGTGCACAGCTCTGAATCCGTCGTTCTATCGCCAGTCTTCCAGGATTCAGAGGGGGGGAGAGAAGGGTGATTAACGCAGATGTTGAGTTTTTTCTCATAGATGGCTCCAGGTCTGCAGGAGAAGACAGACGGTTCTACACTGGACATGCAGTGGTCAGTGGCGCACATGAGGTAGTACAAGCAGAACCACTCCCTCCACACAGGTCAGCGCAGGAGGTGAAGTGACAGCACTCAGGGAAGCGCTACAGCTGGTGGAAGGTAAAAGGACGAACATCTATACTCAAGGTATAGTCCTGGGGTCTAAACACGACTATGAACCCTTATGGAAGGCTAGAGATTTCCTCACCTTTGCAGGGACCCCCTCTAAGCATGGCACGCTGATTAAAGAGCTCTTTAACATTGACAGCACAGGTAGCCCTGTATTAGCAGTATCTGATGTGTACTGGATTTGTGGGGATAGCAGAGTCAGGTCAGGCCTAGAGGCTGGGAAGGTGAGTGCATTGTGATAAAATTAGTGCATTCCTTCGTGATCCCCAGGGATAAGTTTGATCAGACACATAAAGAAAAGGTAGAGAATCCCAAAGGATTCTGAAGGTCTGAGAGAGAAGCACCTGGATGACAACATTTATATAGATACAGTGGAAGCACCAAGGCCAGATGAGTACAAGGCCCACAATCAGATATAGGCAGGTCTAGAGTCCATTATTACCCAGATAATTATATCCGAGATGCTTCCCAGAACCGCATGGCTTTGGACATGATCCTTGCTGAGAAGGGAGGAGTCTGTAAGATGGTGGGAGCAGCTTGTTGCATGTACATCCCGCTCCATCATGCTGGAAAAGGCATTGTTCATCACCAAACTGCTCTTGGACGCTTGGGAGAAGTTGCTCTTGGAGGACATTCTGGTCCCATTCTTTATTCATGGATGTGTTTTTAGGCAAGACTGTGAGAGAGCCGATTCCTTTGGCTGAGAAGCCGCCCCACACATGAATGGTTGCAGGAGGCTTTACAGTTGGCATGAGACAAGACTGGTGGGATCGCTCACCTTGTCTTCTCCCAACAAGTTGTTTTCCAGATGTTCCAAACAATCGGAAAGGGAATTCATCAGAGAAAATGACTTTACCCCAGTCCTCAGCAGTCCACTCCCTGTACCTTTTTCAGAATATCAGTCTGTCCCTGATGGTTTTTCTGGAGAGAAGTGGCTTCTTTGCTGCCCTCCTGGACACCAGGCCTTGCTCCAAGAGTCTCCTCAGTGTCACAGTGCGTGCAGAGGCCTCACACCTGCCTGCTGCCATTCCTGAGCTCTACACTGCTGGGAGCCCCTTCCCCAAGCTCAAACACTTGTAAGAGACGGTCCTGGTGCTTCCTGGACCTCCTGGGGGCGCCCTGGAGCCTTTTTGGCAACAATGGAACCTCTCTCCTTGAATTCTTTGATGATAGATTGGTGAATGAGATGCAATCTTTCTAGCTGCGATGCTCTTCCCTGTTCGGCCAGTTTTGTGCAGTGCAATGATGACTGCATGTGTTTCTTTAGAGATAACCATGGGTAACAGAAGAGAAACAATGATGCCAAGCACCAGCCTCCTTGTAAAGTGTCCAGTGGTGCGATTCTTACTTAATCATGACAGATTGTCCCCTGCCCTGTCTTCATCAGCACCAGCACCTGTGTTACTGGAGACATCACTGACACCATGGCAGCTGCTCCTTTTAAGGCGTCTGCAATTAAGTTGAAATGTGTTTTGGGGAAAAATTTCATTTTCTAGGCAAATACTGACTTTTTATAACAATCTGGAGTATATGCAGAGTGAAATTAATTGCAAATTGCCATTATAAAACCTGATGCAGGAGACTTTGTAACAATTAAGATTTGTATCATTCTCAGAACTTATGGCCATGACTGTACACAGCGGTCGCACTAACATTTTTCCAGAAGGGTAATAATACTCCTCTTGCTATTTTTTGGGAGTATTTTTAGCCGAGGAGAAGTATGAAATTTTCAGTAACACAAATATATAAAACTCATATCCATATATAATGTTAGACAACATTTTACAAGTAATCATCACAGTCAGTATCTTCTGTGCAGAAATAGCAAATTGTGGCAGTAAAAATAATATCGCATCATGTAGTAAAACAAAGGGTACACAACCCTCTTCTTCGACTTCTCAGAAAGTTCAAGCTATAGGACTGACCCTGTCGCCATTGACCCACTTCACCCCTTGTAGCAGATGCCACCAAACACCCCAGACCAGACTGTGGCTGGTAACACTAACCAGTGACCCCCGTTTCCCCCCACCCCAAGCCAAACTGTGGCCAGACTGTGGCTGACACCACCAAACAGCCTCTGCCCGGACACACTGCACACTCAGAAAACGCAGAGCATACACTGCACACCTACCGCATACACTGTACACAAAGTGTACACAACCGTTAACATTGCGTTAAAGCAGCGTTAACATTTGCGTTTTGTAAACGCAAGTGTTAACAGCTATTTAATTAGGCAAATCTCACTTCAGCTGTTGCACATACATAGTGCAGTGTGGATGGTGTACTTCCTGGGCTGGGACTCATAAACAGCAACTGGGAGATTGTGCAGCAATTGATTATTCTTCCTTCAGGAACAAGACAGATTACATCATCCTCTCCTGCAGAGAATAACTCACATCCTAGGAGAAGTGCTGAAGGAGCCATAGAAGGGACAGAGCTTCCTTATCATAATGTTATATCTGTTTTATCCACTCAGCTCGGGGATTAACCAAGATCTGATCCTGCATCAGTGAAGGTACTCCGGTTTCCTCCCACACTCCAAAACATACTGGTAGGTTGATTAGATTGTGAGCCCCTTGGGGACAGGGACCAATTTGAAATGCTTTGTGCAGCGCTGCGTAATCTGTGTGCGCTATATAAATAAAGAATTATTCTAGCTACAGCATTCTCTAGGTATGTTTGCTTCAGAGTGCATCACATCAAATGGTAGGTTTCCTTTAACTCGTTTCTGACTTTAGACGTCAGCAGGTGTCTTCCTTTCTAACACAGGTACTTATTGAACCGCCCTCGTACTTCAGGGGCTCCTCAAGTACACTGTGCCACCACAAAACATTTGTAGCCAAATTGGCCGCCAAAAATCCAATAGTACAAACTCTGTTCTGGACATCGCGACAAAACAGCAGTTGACATCCACATGTCTGGTATTGCTGTACTCGGAATTTGAGGTAAATATACATCCCAAAATTTTTGCCCTGCTTCTTCCTTCTGTCCAATTTAGGGCTAAATCAGAATATTCACAGTCTTATCCAAAAATTGAAATTTCAAAATTTCCAATCCATCTTTGTTAAATTCTTTCCCTGGAAGCAAAGGGTTAACAGACTTCTCAAATGCTGATTTGAATAGTTTGAGACGTTAAGTACATAAAATGGTGTTACTTGTGGGGGTGTATAGTAAATAATAGGACACTTCCTAACTAAATTGGTCACCAAAAAAGTAGCATTTTTCTAATCAAAGTTGCTACTAAAACGTGAAACCTTCTCAGATCTGCTAAAAAAAAAAAGGAAACGTAAAACAAATTATGGAAATAAAAGGAAGACCAATGACAAAAGGTTTCTACAAAAAATATTTGGTGCTATGACTTTTTGTCTAAAAAGTAGAACATTTAAAACTTTGAAAATTGTCATTTTTAAAAAATTTTTACTAAATCATTGAATTTTTAACCCCCCAAAATAGAAACTGATCACCGAAATGATAATACTAACATAAACAACAATGTCTCATGAGAAAACAGTCTCAAAATCACAGGGAGATGGTAAAGTGTTAAAAAGTTATAACCACAGGAAGAGACACCGGTCACATTTGAAAAAAAAAAGGACTGAACCTTAACGTACAAACAGGCGCGTCCTTAAGGGGTTAATGTGACCTCTGTCTCTGCATATGAAAAACGTTTCCCTCATCGCCCCGTAACACCGGACATGACATATCCTGCAGCCGCCGCGCCATTCATTCAGTTATAGTAACGATCTCTTATAGTGAATTGGAAAAAAAGGGATTTTTTAAAAATTTTTTTACACTTTTGGTAACTTTATTCCCAAGTATTGGAATCCATATCACAGAGGAAGAGCCGCACAAGATCCGACTGAGGAGGAAACTGCACCGTGTGACCTGAGCCCTAACACTGCACAGCCCCCGCACTACTACTCCCACTGTACAATGTGTGTGCTCCTGGAGCATGCTGGGAGTTGTAGTCCCTCCATACAGTGTGTGTGCTCCTGGAGCATGCTGGGAGTTGTAGTCCCTCCATGTAGTGTGTGTGCTCCTGGAGCATGCTGGGAGTTGTAGTCCCTCAATATGGTGTGTGTGCTCCTGGAGCATGCTGGGAGTTGTAGTCCCTCCATATAGTGTGTGCTCCTGGAGCATGCTGAGAGTTGTAGTCCCTCGATATAGTGTGTGCGCTCCTGGAGCATGCTGGGAGTTGTAGTTCCTCGATATAGTGTGTGCTCCTGGAGCATGCTGGGAGTTGTAGTCCCTCCATATAGTGTGTGCGCTCCTTGAGCATGCTGGGAGTTGTAGTCCCTCCATATAGTGTGTGCTCCTGGAGCATGCTGGGAGTTGTAGTCCCTCCATATAGTGTGCGTGCTTCTGGAGCATGCTGGGAGTTGTAGTCCCTCCATATAGTGTGTGCGCTCCTGGAACATGCTGGGAGTTGTAGTCCCTCCATATAGTGTGTGTGCTCCTGGAGCATGCTGGGAGTTGTAGTCCCTCCATATAGTGTGTGCTCCTGGAGCATGCTGGGAGTTGTAGTCCCTCGATATAGTGTGAGCGCTCCTGGAACATGCTGGGAGTTGTAGTCCCTCCATATACTATGTTTGCTCCTGGAGCATGCTGGGAGTTGTAGTCCCTCCATATCAGTGTGTGTGCTCCTGGAGCATGCTGGGAGTTGTAGTCCCTCCATATAGTGCGTGTGCTCCTGGAGCATGCTGGGAGTTGTAGTCCCGCCGTATAGTGTGTGTGCTCCTGGAGCATGTTGAGAATTGTAGTCCCTCCATATAGTGTGCGCGCTTCTGGAGCATGCTGGGAGTTGTAGTCCCTCCATATAGTGTGTGTGCTCCTGGAGCATGCTGGGAGTTGTAGTCCCTCCTCTGGTCACTTACCTCTTCTCTCCTCAGTGCAGGACACTCTCTACCTCACACACGTCTTCCTACTCCCTGTCCACTAGTCATGTGACCCTGGGAGTGTGATGTCACTGAGGGGCGGGGCCTCCTGCTCAGTATCCACTAGTCATGTGACCCGTGAGTGTGATGTCACTGAAGGAGCGGGGTGTATGTGTATGGGAGAGAAGTGTCGGATGAAGGACCTGTGATATAATATATCATGTGATTATTTAAGGAGGAGTCAGGACACCCGCAGCTGCGCTCCCCGTTCTGCCCCTGTGGTCACAGTGCGAGCTCTATGGGTTCCCTGCCTCCTCAGTTACAGCCACTGCTGCGCTCCTCGGCTACTCCAGTCCTAGCTACATCTGCTCTTTCTATATTTCATCTCCACTTACATCTAGATCTGCCCTTTCTATACGGGGAATTCAAAACTATGACACGTTCACTATTCAGCCAATAGGTGGTAAGGGGGAGGAGAGCTCAAGGACACGCCCCTTCGTCATCACCAGTAGTCCTCTATCTGGTCCGGTAAGGGGGAGGAGAGACCAAGGACACGCCCCTTCGTCATCACCAGAAGTCCTCTATCTGGTCCTCTCATTGTGTATATAAAGGAGACCTCGGCAGCCCCGTCCACATTCGTTGTCTCACACACAACAAAGAACATGTCTGGCACCTCACGATAGATAAGTGGGGTTTGAGTTGCAGTTTGGGCACTCGGCCGCTAAAAAGTTCGCCATCACTGGGGCCTATAGCAGTGATGGCAAACCTTTTCGAGACCGAGTGCCCAAATGACAACAAACACGCACATATTTATTGCAAAGTGCCAACACAGCAATTAAGCAGTAACTCTCTGTTCTACCACAAATCCAATAGAAGAAGACCATCATCAATAAACGGCACCTGCCCGTACCTTCTCACTCTTACTCTTACTACAGTCCGAAGAAGCCGAGGATGTGCTGCTTTGAAATAAAACTTTGAGAGAGGCAGCTACCAGTTAGGGCCAGAAATATTTGGACAGTGACACAATTTTGGCGAGTTGGGCTCCGCATGCCACCACATTGGATTTGAAATGAAACCTCTACAACAGAATTCTGTGATGCCATCATGTCAATATGGACCAAAATCTCTGAGGAATGCTTTCAGCACCTTGTTGAATCTATGCCACGAAGAATTGAGGCAGTTCTGAAGGCAAAAGGGGGTCCAACCCGTTACTAGCATGGTGTACCTAATAAAGTGGCCGGTGAGTGTATAATGGACACCAAATACATCATAATTATCAGACACAAACCACAAAAAACATACACATCAGAAACATTACCAGAGTCATAATACCTATAAGGCCTAGGGTACAAGTTAATTAGAAAAGTCCAGAACTCATCAGATGTACTCATCATACACATCATACACATAAATAATAAAATTGTTGAGAAGTACATAAAGGACATCTACCACAGAATTACTGGTGGTAGACTGTCCACACACTCATGCTCGATACCCTAGCCACTGCTTTTCCATCTGTCAGCGGTCCGGAAGCGGACCGAGGAAAATGGCTTTATAAAAATATGTAAATGAACCTCATGGCCTCTAATAATGCACATCCACCACCATTTATTATTCACCCCTCTCAACCACATACCTTCGCAGATAGCCGTTGCTGTTGAACTCCGTTCCTTGTGCAGCCTGCTGGTTACTATTTTTTTATAAAGTCATTCCGCCCTTTATACCGGAGCGCTGAAACATTGAAAAAACAGTGTCACCAACCCCATAAGGTAACAAACATGATTGTGTGGACAGTCTACCACTAATAATCTGGTGGTAGATGTCTTTTAAAGAGTTTCCGTTTCTGTCCACATATGTTGAAGTATGTGCCATACATTGCCACGTTTAATTCATAATACTGTGGTAAAGTCGGCATCATGCAGTGCAACATCAGGCAAAAACTTCACATGTCAAATTATGGACTAAAGAGACTTATTTGGGATGGTACATGCTGATAACAAGGACAAACTTTGTGACAGTTTAAAGATCCTTAAAGGGGTATTCCAGGAATCAGCATAATTCATATATAAATGGGTCCTTAAAATATAAGCTAATGTGTAATTAGTTGTTATTTAAAATTTTGCTCCGATTAGCAGAAAAATGCTGGTGACATAGACTGTGATGGAGAATTAAAATGCTACTGGCCCTTTAATCAGTCCGTTAATTTCCTCCGTGCGGTCCGTTGCAGAGCATACACAGGACAGAAGATGGCTGCTGGTCACATGTCCACATCACATGTCCTGCACCTGCCTGTGCAGGTCATTTGATCACCACTACGTTTGGCTGTAGTCGGTTGGTTGCAGTGCATCCAGTATGGCCAGTGTTGAGCTGATGGCAGTTACACATCATTACTATGGTAACAGAGCAAGAAAACCCGTTACTTCATCACTGGGAGCAGAGTATAAGAGGGAGAAGGAGTTACTGAGAACTAAAGGATCTTGGGACTTGTAGTTTCCAGTGTCAGCCATCTTGGTGATAACTTTAGAGAGGCAATAACATTTTGTGAATCATAAAATTAAACTATTTAAGCTCCGTTTTGTGACTAATGGCATTAAGTTTTGTTACATTCATTTATTTATAGCACTATGGGTTTTTGTATCAGATGTTCATATTCCCGGAATACCCCTTTAAGCTTAAACCATATACCTTTATGTAATGTTTTCATAAATAATAATTATATAAATGTAATTTATCTTAAGTAAAAGAGTTTCTGGCAATAAGTCATAATTATATCACAAATATTTTCTTCAAATATGCCTGTTAGTTATAGATATAGTTTAAAAATCTGAAATGACAGTGTAAATAAAAGGCTTGTAGTGCATAAATATGGCTTAGCAACACAAGAAACTGCACATGTGCTGTAGCTTTTATTGTTATCTGAAGTAGCTCCATCCATGTATCACTAAATACTTTAAGCTATAAGGAAGTCAGTGGCAGCCATTCTTAATTCAGAATCACACAATGACAAGACTGAGAAAGCTGCCATAGTATGAAGCATACATTGCAGGTAAGACTTTCTTAACCCATGATATGCCACCTAATTTATTACTGTTTACTTTTCACTAAGGTTTCCTTACCTGCAATGTCTGCTTCATACAGAGTCCTCCTTCCACCTCTTTCCTGATCACTGTAGTTTTGTATTTGTACTTGTCCTAATGTAATATAATGTATGTGAACTCCTTACTGATTGTTCAGCACCATGGATTTAATAGTTCCCTATAAATAAGAATTATAATACCCTATACCTCCCTATGTGCACCTCACAAGCCGCCAAAAAAGGCAAACACATCCGGGTCAGGCAGCTGGACCTGAACTCTCAACCCGAATGCAGTAATCAAGTCTGTTCATCTCTAAACATGAAATTTTATGAATGTTTGTGTTTTGTTTGATCCCATCTTATAAATCTGCACATACTGGAATGGAGGAGATATATCAGAAGCAGAACAGTTCTAGTTCCCCATGGAAACCTATCAGAGCTCTGTTTAGTTGCCATGGGCAACTAAAAAAGTTCTTCTCTCAGATTCTCCTAGTAAATCTCCCCAAAAACTCCATGCATATGTTAGTTGTACATGTGTACAGTTTGTCTGCACTGCAAATATATTTTTCTATACAATTAAACAATTTTCATTTTTTCACTTTTTTCCTTTCCACTTTTTAAGAGTTACATGAGGGTTATGGCTGGACAAGTTTCATTTTGTAATGGAAAAGATTATTATTTATATAATGTGTTGCAAATGGAAAAATCAGCCAGAGCCCCTCCAGGCTTTTGTTAATACACATCCCTGAGAGCACTTCACCTCCACCTCCCTGCTCCTTCCCTCGCTCCCCACACAGTCTGGTGGAAATTTCATCAGCACAGAGCTAATACTGTGCGCTGCTGCAAGATTTCCAGCAGATAGCAGGCAGAGGGAGTGAGAGAAAAATCAGGGAGGGGGATGTGCACCTGAGGACGTGTAATAGCCAGAGCCCCAAGGGTCTTCGGGGTGATGTTCCCCGCAAGCACTTGCGTGCCATTCCCATATATATATAAAGTTCATTTTATAGGTAAAGTAAAGGAGTGTATCTCCTAATACACATATGTTACTAGTCACGTTACTGGGAACTATCCAGCAGCATAAACAGTTAATCTCGCACAGGGACCTGACATGCAATCATCTCAACACTCATACTATATAATACAGTGCGGATTCCAAAGTCCAGACCATCACATGGAGCACTGATGAGTATGAATTGGACAAAATTACCCACCGCGTATAAAGGGTTAACAGACACATTCAGCACTGATCATGGCTGTCAGCTGTACAACATAGCTGGCATCAAGGGAACATAAATTGAGGTTATACCATGTTCCTCTAATGCACTACCTGCTGGCAATTTACAGTATGTGTAATAAATTCAGAATTTCTTCAACTATAATTTAATTGAAAATACATTTATCTGCATTGTTTAATTATGAATTTTGCTAATAAATGTAATTGGCTTGTTTTGTTTTAAATCACAAATAATGGACAAACATAAACTAATAAAACATAAATAGTTATAATGTTCATGTCTTTTAACATCCCCAGTCCATGGAGGGAAAAAGCAAATGAACCCCTTAATTGAATAAACTGTTAATCCCCATTTCCTAGCAATTATCACCAACAAATGTTTCCTGTAGGTAATAATGACATTTGTGCAATGTTGAGAAGAAATTTTGGACATGAACATTCACGGTTTGTGGTAACGGACCTGTCTTCTGGTCAAATCCAATGGACTGAGCAAAGTTCAGTGGATGGAAGAACTTGCATCCTAGGGATAGGAGTCCCTGTCTGACCGACTTATAGTATAATATCCACCACAAAATGTGGTGCACTACATATATCAGTGATGTTAAAACTTTTTTGACACTTTGACTAGTCTGAGCAATGGACGTGGGCCCTGAGAAAGGAAGTGGTATCTAGAGAGCGGGCATGGTCAGACAGGAAATAGTGTGCCAAAAACAGTAAATTAAATGGTTCACAGTTTAGACTATGTACAAGAAAGTCTAAAAGCAGAGCTTGACAGTGTAAGGCTGCACCAGAATTTATCAGTCGAAGAAAAATACTAGTGTTGTTTAGCTTTACACTGGCAGACACAGTGACACATTGATACAATCCCTCCAGCAAGCTGGAGTAATTATTTAGGCACTAAAGAAATACAAGGCTTTTCATCTTATCCCTTTCACTTAATGTTCCTTCATGTTCCTTCACTTAATGTTAGAGTTGCTAACATTTCTAAATTAAAGATTGTGGGGATCATATTTTTTTAATGAGTGTGAAATATAAATGATTAGAAACCCACATGAATTGTCCCATTTTCAAAAGTACACCCCTCAAATTAATAAAACTGCTTTTAGGAGGATTTTTAACTCTATCAAAATGGAGGGGAAATTTACAATTGTCCGGTTCACAGGGGAGAATGCTGGGACTTCTGGTCCTTCCTCCGATGCTTCTGGTGGTGCTAGCAGCGTTCTCCAACCTCCTCAGCATCTTCACGCTGACTCCACCTCTTGTCCGATACCAGCGGTCCCTGGCGCGCGCTCTGGGCAGCAGCTGCTAAGACCTTGTGCTGTTTAGGGTGTGTGTTCTGGATTGCTGGGAGTTGTGGCACCTCTGCATGGTGCCTGCGATTGTGCTTGGTTATTCTGCACCATGATTAATTCACAGAAGTTGTCCAGCTCCAATCAGGTTCTGGAGGTGGGGTTCTGGCTGCACAAATTGCAGCTTCACTAGTCACCTCTGCCAGTGTTTGAAATTCCTTTCATAGCTTGCTCCTTGCTATAGGTTTGATTTGATGTTTGTTAGTCTGTTCATGTTGTTCCCTTCCCGCACTTATCTAGTGTATTCCGAATCTTCAAGTAGTCGCCCCATGGGGGCTATAGGAAGGGACAGAGGTTGGGGCAAGCTCAGGGCACACTATCCCCTGTCTTCTGTGTTACCCAACCCTAACAACAATAGTCTAAATTTGTTGGTTACACGTTCATTTAGCCCTAACATATTCACATTTCCAAAAGATAAAAGGAAAAAACATGTATTAATTTATTTTAGGCAATATCTCCCGAATACGGAGAGACCTCACATGTGGATGTTACTTGTTGTATGAGCACACAGTGAGGTGACGAACTGAAGGAGCGCCCTGCAGCTGCCAGTTTTGCCCTATAAAATGTGGTTGTTTCTAATTTCTTTAATTGTGCCCGTTTGTAGGCTATAACATTTGTGTTTTTCCGTTAGTAGCGTCATAGGAAGGCATTTTTTTGCAAGTGAATTTCCTTTGTTCAGTGATACCATTTTTGCATGGCTATACCCTATTGTTGAAAAGATGTATTAACTATTTTTTGGGAGTGTGATAGAAAAATGTCAATTCTATCATTGATTTCTGACTTATTATTTTTGGTGTTCATCGTGTTACCTAATAAACAGTTTACTAAATTTGGGAAATTAGACCTATTGGGGCACACTTACTAAGGGCTTTGTGCCAGTTTTCTGACAGACTTTGCATGTTCTTTTTGGTGTAAACTGCTTGCACAGATATTTAAAGGGAACCTACCACCCCGATTCTACCTATAATGGTAGAAGGGGTGGTAGGTGGATGAATGGGACGTGAGGATAGCCCTATTTGGGCTAATCCTCACGTCCCGGCTATCTTTTAGAAAACTTTATTGCAGGCATATGCAAATTTATTTATGCGGCTACTGGGGCGTGGAGTAGCCGGACATGAGGCTACTAGTCGCGGCTACTCCACGCCCCAGTATCCACGTTACTCCACCTACCATTAAATTTTCGGCCCTCGTCCTAGTCCCCTGCGTTCAGGCTCCGGGGCCGGGGCTACTGTGCATGCGCAGAAGGCCGCAGATGCCGGGGGACTCGGCCAAAGATTAAATGGTAGGCGGAGTAACGTGGCTACTGGGGCGTGGAGTAGCTGCGACTAGTAGCCTCATGTCTGGCTACTCCACGCCCCAGTAGCCGCATAAATAAATTTGCATATGCCTGCAATAAAGTTTTCTAAAAGATAGCCGGGACGTGAGGATTAGCCCAAAAAGGGCTATCCTCACATCCCATTCATCCACCTACCACCCCTTCTACCTTTATAGGTAGAATCGGGGTGGTAGGTGCCGTTTAAGAAGTGTTTGCACCACAAATGTGTCGACACAACTGTTTTGTGGTGCAGCTGCGCTAGCCACCATCCAACACAAATTAGGGCGCGTTCCGGCGCTCAGTTGGACCGTGCGCCAGATTTAACATGCAAGGTGTGTCACATGCCCTATATTAAAGGTGGACCAAAAAAATGTTGGTGAACTCTGTCGGGCTAGTGCAGGTAAGCGGGAGATTCAGGATTGCTGGCGCACGTTCTTAATGAATCTGGATTATTCAAGGGCAGAGCAGTTTTAGTGCAGTTTCCTACATTCTTAGTAAATGTACTACAACAAAAGCAGGTCTAAAATAGATCTTGACGGTCTTAAACTCCATCAAAATTCATCATGACAATGATCTGGCACAGCACTAGACTAGTGTTGTTGAGTTCTGCACTGTCAACACATTAATGATTTCTCCCAATTGTGTTTTTCCATAATTGTGACATGTGATCACAAGCATACTGGAGGGGAACTTGTGCCACAATTCTGGTGGTTTTACACCAAAAAATTGTCTAAAATGCCTTGCACCACATTTATTAAGGCTTTTAGACCTTTTGTTTGCCACTTTTCCGACTTGTCCTACTAAGGGGGCACTGTCTCGTATGAAAGGGGCGTGACTTGCAGGAAATCATCCAAGCACCCAAAATTCTGGTGTACAGTTCAAACCAACTAAAAGTAGGTCTAGAGTAGGAATCAACTGCTTTATACTGCACCAGAATTCGTCATCATAGTGATAAATTTGGTGCAGCAAAAAACTGGTGTTTTCCAACTAGAGACTGGCGGAACCTGAGACACATTGTTAAATTCCCCATGTCATGTCATGTCATTGTAATGTCAATTGTTGTAAAATTATAGACAGGTGGGTGTGTTCCCTAGAAAATATATTTATCTGAAGTTGGAATGTATTCAATATTTTATTTAGTCTTGTTGCTAATAACCAAAAGGTATTGCTTTTAAATATGAAAATATTTGAAGAATTAATTGATATTTTTACATTTCCATTTCTTTATAGGTTTAAAGAAGAAATAAATGCAACAACTCCTAAAATCATGAATAATACAGTGGCAAATATCACCAACCACAACAGTACAGCACAGAGAAGTGTTGACTATGCATATCTCTATTTCACTATAGCAGCTGTCATTGGTATTCTTATCTGTCTCTTTGGCCTGGCTGGAAACATTACCGTATTTTGGTATCTCTGCTTCAAGATCAAGAAAAACAAGTATACTGTTTACATTATTAACCTGTCGGTGGCTGACTCTATCTTTCTAACTTTTAGTGCATTAATACTAATGATGTACATTAATACATTATTAAATCCAAGATCATATTTTCAAGGGAAATATACAGTTTACATATTCCTGGAAATCTTTTATGATGGTGCTCAATACTCAGGAATGTTTATCCTTACAGCCATCAGCCTAGAAAGATGCCTCTCTTTTCTATTCCCTTTCTGGTACCAATGCAACCGGCCTCAGAACTTGTCTTTTATCACCTGTGCTGTGGTTTGGATCATCGGATGTTCAGAGAGTCTCACAGAGAACTTAGTTTGTTCAGAAGAAGCTTTTGCCACACAAACGTCACAGTGCACAGCAGTGCAGATCATGACCTTTGGTGTATCCATTGTAATCTGCTTACCTATCATGGTCATTTCAAGTTGCACCTTGATTTTTAAAGTAAGGAGGACCTTAAGTGAACAGTATCCAATGAAACTACTTCATCATTATCACAGCAATTTTTATATTCATTTTTTCTGTCATCCCATTTAATTTTGCATGGTTTCTCATGTATTTTAGACTCCTTCCATCAAATATTCACATGATTGCTCTTCACTTTGCAAGTATCTATAGCACAGTGCTTAATTGTACTCTTAACCCATATGTCTACTTCCTTATTGGAAAAAAGTGGAAGCAGAAAACTAGTGAGACTATTCAAGATGCCCTGGAAAGGGCCTTCAGAATAGAAAATAATCACAATCATGGCTCAAGATGTAACCAAAGAAGTAACACATCCATCCAAATTCACCTACCTAGTACTTTCTGAGCTATGCCTCCACAGCCATGCTGTAATGCAATACATATTTAACCAAATGTAAATAACATAATGTTCCATGGATATTTTTCATATCCCTATTAGACTTATAATTTTATTTCTAAAACAATCAAGAGAAAATATGTGCTGTATAATTTATTCTCTGTTCATATTGGTATGTTTCATCGGCACACCTTTTTACCTTCAAAATATGAAACCACAAGTAAAAAATAATAGTCTGAGATGTCAGACTCTGTTGGAAAATGCATTGTAACCTTTCAAGCTGTGATGGATTATTCACACTTTCATTTATTGCCTCAGCTACAGTTAGGGCCAGAAATATTTGGACAGTGACACAATTTACGCGAGTTGGGCTCTGCATGCCACCACATTGGATTTGAAATGAAACCTCTACAACAGAATTCAAGTGCAGATTGTAATGTTTAATTAAACAAAAATATCTAATAGAAAATGTAGGAATTGTACACATTTCTTTACAAACACTCCACATTTTAGGAGCTCAAAAGTAATTGGACAAATAAACATAACCCAAACAAAATATTTTTATTTTTAATATTTTGTTGCGAATCCTTTGGAGGAAATCCCTGCCTTAAGTCTGGAACCCATGGATATCACCAAACGCTGGGTTTCCTCCTCCTTAATGCTTTGCCAGGCCTTTACAGCCGCAGCCTTCAGGTCTTGCTTGTTTGTGGGTCTTTCCGTCTGGATTTGAGCAAGTGAAATGCATGCTCAATTGGGTTAAGATCTGGTGATTGACTTGGCCATTGCAGAATGTTCCACTTTTTTGCACTCATGAACTCCTAGGTAGCTTTGGTTGTATGCTTGGGGTCATTGTCCATCTGTACTATGAAGCGCCGTCCGATCAACTTTGCAGCATTTGGCTGAATCTGGGCTGAAAGTATATCCCGGTACACTTTAGAATTCATCCGGCTACTCTTGTCTGCTGTTATGTCATCAATAAACACAAGTGACCCAGTGCCATTGAAAGCCATGCATGCCCATGCCATCACGTTGCCTCCACCATGTTTTACAGAGGATGTGGTGTACCTTGGATCATGTGCCGTTCCCTTTCTTCTCCAAACTTTTTTCTTCCCATCATTCTGGTACAGGTTGATCTTTGTCTCATCTGTCCATAGAATACTTTTCCAGAACTGAGCTGGCTTCTTGAGGTGTTTTTCGGCAAATTTAACTCTGGCCTGTCTATTTTTGGAATTGATGAATGGTTTGCATCTAGATGTGAACCCTTTGTATTTACTTTCATGGAGTCTTCTCTTTACTGTTGACTTAGAGACAGATACACCTACTTCACTGAGAGTTTTCTGGACTTCAGTTGATGTTGTGAACAGGTTCTTCTTCAACAAAGAAAGTATGCGGCGATCATCCACCACTGTTGTCATCCGTGGACGCCCAGGCCTTTTTGAGTTCCCAAGCTCACCAATCAATTCCTTTTTTCTCAGAATGTACGTGACTGTTGATTTTGCTACTCCAAGCATGTCTGCTATCTCTCTGATGGATTTTTTCTTTTTTTTCAGCCTCAGGATGTTCTGCTTCACCTCAATTGAGAGTTCATTTGACCGCATGTTGTCTGGTCACAGCAACAGCTTCCAAATGCAAAACCACACACCTGGAATCAACCCCAGAGTTTTTAACTACTTCATTGATTTCAGGTTAACGAGGGAGACGCCTTCAGAGTTAATTGCAGCCCTTAGAGTCCATTTTCCAATTACTTTTGGTCCCTTGAAAAAGAGGAGGCTATGCATTACAGAACTATGATTCCTAAACCCTTTCTCCAATTTGGATGTGGAAACTCTCATATTGCAGCTGGGAGTGTGCACTTTCAGCCCACATTATATATATTATTGTATTTCTGAACATGTTATTGTAAACAGCTAAAATAACAAAACTTGTCACTGTACAAATATTTCTGGCCCTAACTGTATCTGGGATTTTCATTGATAACATTCTGCACCTTTACTTTCCATGAAGGACATTTATCAGGTTTTCTATGCAAGAAAACTAGGTAGAAGCCTTGAAATAATTGAAATTGCTTGCAAACCGCTATCCATTATTTCCCCATTCACGCCATCTCCACACCAAGGGGGGTTGGAGGGACAAGCAGGGAGGCTCAGCTGGCACAAGTGAAAGTTTTCAGGATGCAGAATATTTCAATGCTGCGCAGCCCAGTTGGCAGATACATCAAGAGGCCAGAGTCTCATGATGTATCTGGTGGTGCCGGAGGGGCGGGAATTTTATCACATGAGTACGAGTAGTGGCGTATGATAAATCTCCCCCATTGTGTTTCTTTCATCTGATCCCTGGTCCATTGAAAAAGATCTCAGAGCCTGTCCTATTTTGTTTGCCATCACAGACAACAATAGAAGTCAATGGGTTCGCAAAAACGAATGTGTGGTCAGGTGTGGGAACCCTTGTGTTAAGCCTTTCAACTAATGTTTAACCATAAGGTTTTTTTTGTAGTTGAGATAAAAAAGGGAGCAACAGGTGCCATACGGATGTGAAAAAATGGATGCCAAAACAAGATTGAAAGAAAATGGAAATAAAACTGGTTCTTTTTTGAATGGAGCTTAAAGAACTTGCCTGTGTGAATAAGGCTAATTAAAAATTACATGTTTCTTTTTATTTCTTTTATGTACAAATTATTAATTCACTACTACTACATTTTCTGTATTTCGGTTTACAAATATTGATGCAGAAATACTGCATGTGTGAAAATATTTGTTCTCAACTCCTGGTTTTTGCTTCCAGAAACTGATGTAAAATACTGACATAAAAACTGCCATGTGAAACTGGCCTAAGGCTCTTTGAACACTATTAATCTTAACGGGGTTTAACACACAGCTGAGAAGAAGAGGGAGTGGGGGGTGAGTTCTCTCCATAGAAAGCAAAGCTCAATCTGGGGGCACGATCTGGCCACAAATGATGTGCCAGGTCAGGATCTCCATAATGGTTTTGTGTATGAGGCCTTAGGCTGAGAGTGTTTTCTGTATTTTAGGGTACATTCAGACTAACATATTCTGCCCCAGGTTGTAGCCCAGGCAAGCATACTGTGAGAAAGTGAGAGGTGTTGTGTGGGAAAACCGCTATCTGTCTTACAGGCAGATGAAATGCTGGTGGTCTGAGACAAGAAAAAACAAACAAACTAAAAAACAACAACCTGACTGATCCTCCCCATCACAGGGGGTGCAATGGACCAGTTCACTTCCCACCTACCCTCCCCATCACAGGGGGTGCAATGGACCAGTTCACTTCCCACCTACTTTTGCCGCCGCCGTCGTCGACGACGACGACGTTTGCAGAAGGGGGTATTAATGTGTAAAAGTAACAAAATTGTCACAGGTCAGACAGAAGCCCAACTTGAAAGTGCCTTCCGCCTGCTGGAAGCAGCCCCCGGGAGCACAGCGTCTTCCTCACAGTGAACTCCATCTCGAACTAGACTTTCTATCTCAACTTGTCAACCCCACCTCGGGGTTTCCACACTAGGTCGACCGTAGACTTGGCTCACTGACACTAAATAACACTACATAAGCAGAGACTTTCTATGTCAACTTGGACTCTTTTGAGCTTATTTGAGAATTATGGGACATTGCTCATTTGCATATATTATGTAGATTACAGTAACCAGGAAGAAGACACCCACAATCCTCTTCTTCCCCTTATCTCCGTTTTGTGTCTATATGTTTCTCAACAAAGCTTTGGGCCTGTGAGCAATACACCCTGCTCCCCCATTTTCTAGCCCCCTCTTCTCTACCCCCACTTTTTTGTCGCCGTCCTGAAATGTCATATGTTTTTGGTTTGATCAGGGTGGTGTGCCAGAGCGGAATTGGATTCTGACATACAGGTACAGTGTTACAGGTTAAATTATGCATTATAATATATTGGGGCACATTTACTTACCCGGTCCAGTCGTGATCCAGCGGCGCGTTCTCCGGCGAGGATTCGGGTCCGGCCGGGATTCACAAAGGTAGTGCGCCTGATGTCAACCAGGTGTCGCAGCTGCACTGAAACCCGCCGGAGTTCACCTTCTTCTTCCATGTGCATGTAAGTGCTAGATCTTGCGACACTTTTCGTTTTTTAAATTCCGCTCTAATCCGTCTAGTTGTCCGACGGCCACGCTCCCCGATGGAATTCGGCGCAAAATGGAAAAATTCAGGAAACCCGACGCGCGTCGAGCGACACTTTTTTTTTAAATGCGGCGGTTTCTCCGAATACGTCGGTTTTTCGTTCGGCCACACCCCCCCCCCCCCGATTTCCGTCGCGTGCATGCCGGCGCCGACGTGCCACAATCCGCATGCACCAAAAACCCGGGGAAATTCATAGAAAATCGTCCCAAAACGGAAAAATTTGCGTAACCCGGCGGAAAAACGCGAATCGGCCCCTTAGTAAATGACCCCCATTCAGAGACAGGTAAAAATTGTAGTAGACTGAAATTAATGCAGCAAAATAAAGGTATATAAACAGGGAGCACAAAAGATATCAAAAATGGTAATTGCACATTCAGCTCACCTGATAGACCATGTATATTCACAAGTGGACAATGATGTGAGCGTGAAAAACGTGGTACGGGTCCGGTTACAATATTGTAATGGGAATAGAAGAAAAAAATTGTATAAAATGCCAATGGCAAAATAGTGTAAAGTTAAATAAAATAAAAACTTTGAGACATGGGGACACATTTACTTACCCGGTCCATTCACGATCCCGAGGTGCGTTGTCCGACGTTGATCCGGAGCTTGCTGGGATTCACTAAGATCGTGCGCTTGATGTCCACTATGTTGCGGCTGCGCTGAAGTCTACCGGAGTTCACCTTCTTCGTCCCGGTGTATGTAAGTGCTGATCTTGCGACACAATTTATTTTTAAAATTCTGCTTTTTTTCCGAATCCGTCGGGTTTTCTGACAGCCACGCCCACCCCAATTTCTGTCGTGTGAACACCAGCTTGCTCCAAAATCCGGTTGCGTGTGCCAAAATCCCGGGGCAATTCGCCACAAATCAGAAATATTCAGGAAACCCGACGAAAATGCGCGATTCGGACCCTTAGTAATTGAGTCCCATGGTGCTTCTGCCTTCTTCCTCAGTGAGCGTCACAAGCATTGACCCACAACAGCAGGTGCAAATCCTGGTTAGTCTATGGCTATATTCACAATGCCGCAAGGGGGATGTATATACGGCCTATATAGGTCTCCCATAGACGACAATGGGCACACGGCACCCTACGGGAGCGGTACGGTGCAACACTCTTGCAGGACCGTACCGCTCCTTACCCCGGAAAAAGATAGGACATGTCCTATCTTTTTCCATATTACGACGCCATGCTCCATACATCCCTATGGAGAGGGGCGGGGGTGAGCAGCGCTCACCTCCTCCTCTCCCCGCGCTGCCCGCCGTGCTACAGTACAGTGGGCAACGGTAGTGTTAACCCCTTCCCGACGCGCGCCGGGCCGAGCCCGAGCGCGGGCCGAGCCCTCTCCATAGCCGGTAAGTCTTTGCTGCATATTGCAGCAAAGGCTTACCGGTAACACCCACGATCGGTGCTAGCACCGATCGCGGGTGCTTTCACGGCGATCGCCGCCGGCAATGCTGCCGGAGGCTTCAAAAAGATGGCGCCGCCATCTTGCCGTGGATCGCTGCTCCCCGATGACGTCACGGGGAGCGGTGATCCGTTGCCATGACAGCATCGGGTCTCACGAAGGCCCGATGCTGTCTCGTTTTAACCCATTCGTTACAATGTGCTATCAGCACATTGTAATGAATGAGGAGTAAAATCCCCATATACTGCCATATTGCAGTATGGCAGTATATGGTAGGATCGATCAGACAACCTAGGGTTAAAGTACCCTAGGGAGTCTGAAAAATAGTTAAAATAAAAGTAAAAAAAAGTTTAAAAAAAAAAATTATATTAAAAAAACCTAAAAATTCAAATCACCCCCCTTTCCCTAGAACTGATATTAATATTAATAAACAGTAAAAATAATAAACACATTAGCTATTGCCGCGTCCGAAAATGTCCAATCTATCAAAATATAATAACGGTTTTTCACTGCGTTTAACCCCATAATGGAAAATCGCGTCCAAAGTCAAAACTGGCACTTTTTTGCCATTTAAAAAAAAATTTAAAATTCTATAAAAAGTGATCAAAAGGTCGTACAGTCCTAAAAATAATATCATTGAAAACATCATCAAAAGTCGCAAAAGATGACACCACCCTCAACTGCATACAACGAAGTATGGAAAAGTTATAAGCACAAGAAGACGGTAAAATAGAAAAAAAAATTTGTTCATGAGGTTTTAATTTTTGTAAATGTATGAAAACATTATAAAACCTATACAAATTTGCCCACACTGTTTTAGCTAAGAAAAATGCATAGTTGCTATCCCCAGAAAATGAATATGGTAAGCCTACTAGGCACCCTTCCTACAATAGTAGGGTCTCCTAAGGGTTTGTGTGATGTTGTTATATTTGTTCTGCTAATATATTTACTGTTAATTAGAGATGAGCGAGCACTAAAATGCTCGGGTACTCGTTATTCGAGACAAACTTTTCCCGATGCTCGAGTGCTCGTCTCGAATAACGAGCCCCATTGAAGACAATGGGAGACTCGAGCATTTTTCAAGGGGACCAAGG
>WNYA01000743.1:0-117554 GCA_019512145.1 Engystomops pustulosus | reverse complement strand
AGCAGCTCCCCTTCATACTGTGGTATCCCGCCAGCAGCTCCCCTTCATACTGTGGTATCCCCACAGCACCTTCCCTTCATACTGTGGTGTACCCTCAGCAGCTCTCCTTCATACTAAGTGGCCTCCCAGCAGCTCCTCTTCATACTCTGCCCTCCCAGCAGCTTCCCTTCATACTGTGCCCCCCAGCAACTCCCCTACATACTGTGCCACCCCAGCAGCTCCTCTTCATACTCTGCCCTCCCAGCAGCTTCCCTTCATACTGTGCCCCCCAGCAACTCCCCTACATACTGTGCCACCCCAGCAGCTGCTGTTCATACTGTGCCACTCCAGCATCTCCCCTTTATACTGTGGTGCCCCCCCAGAAGCTTCTCTTCATACTTTGCCATCCCAGCATCTCCCTTTTATACTGTGGTGTCACCCAAGCAGCTCCCCTTCATACTGTGGTGTCCACCGAGCAGCTCCCCTTCATACTGTGGTGTCCCCCCAGCAGCTCCCTTTCATACTGTGGTGCCTCCCCAGCAGCTCCCCTTCATACTGTGGTGTCCCCCCAGCAACTCCCTTTTATACTGTAGTGTCCCCCAGCAGCTCCCCTTCATACTGTAGTGTCCCCCCAGCAGCTCCCCTTCATACTGTGCTGCCTCCCCAACAGCTCTACTTCATACTGTGGGGCCTCCCCAGCAGCTCCTCTTCATACTGTGGTGTCCCCTCAGCAGCTCTCCTTCATACTAAGTGGCCTCCCAGCAGCTCCCCTTCATACTGTGGTCTTCCCTTCGTACTGTGGTGTTTGCCCAGCAGCTCCCCTTCATACTGTGGTGTCCCCCCAGCAGCTCCCCTTCATACTGTGGTATCCCGCCAGCAGCTCCCCTTCAAGGATTATGTTACTTCATCCCTTATTACAAGCTCGCTTAGAGAGGTAAGATAGTAGATCAACTTACGAATATTAATCTTATCTCGCGTATAACCTACGCTATATACGCGAGTATAAGCCGACCCGAGCTAAAAGCCGAGAACCCCTATTTCAACACAAAAACTGGGAAACCTATTTGACTCGAGTATAGGCCGAGGGTGGGAAATGACATTGTGTTACGCCTCCCAGTATATTCTGCCAGCCCTGTACTACAACCGCCCAACCCCTGTTAGCATACAGCCTCCCAGCCCCTGTATAGAAAAAAATAACACCTGTACTCATCTTTCCGACGTCCCCATAGGTCCTCTTTCTGTCTCAGACGGTCTCAGACAGAAGAGGACCAGGGGTACGTCAGAAGGTGAGTTTTGTCTTTATGTTTTTAGTTGACTCGAGTATAAGCCGAGTTTCGGATTTTGAAAGACAGATTTTGTGCGTTAAAAACTAGGCTTATACTCGAGTATATAAGGTAGTTTTTCAGCACAAAAACCCCCTAACTCTACTTATATCGAGTCAAGGAAAAAAAACAAAAAAGTGAACTCACTTTCTGATGCTCCCGCCCGAATCCATCGGCTCGAATCGTCTGGTACGGGTCTTCACAGTCTTTGTGAACAAGCCAGACATCGCACACACTAGGAAGTCATGGTGCCTGAGCCCGGGTTCGGAATGCAAGACCTCAGTGCAGGGGCTAACCTAGGAAGCGGCGTTAATACTCGCAGGGGGGCAGTGCTAGGCTTATACTCAGGGAGAACGCAGGGCTACATATTACTCATGAAGGAGGTAGCTAGTACCCAGGGGCTAGTATACTTGAGGGGGCTGGCAGGCTATAACTTGAGGGGCTGGCCAGGCTTATGCTGGGCTGGCGTATCTACTCCGGGGGGCTGGCAGGCTATGATCTCGGGGGCTGTGACCAAGCATTTCCCACCCTCGGCCTTTACTTGAGTCAATAGGTTTTTCCATTTTTTGTGTCAAAATTAGGGTCTCGGCTTATACTGGGTCGGCTTTATTACTCGAGTATATATGCGTAATCATACACCATGAACAGAATTGTATAATTGGATCTATGGGATGACGAGTGTGTGATACGGTTTTCTTCTCTCTTGTCAGATAGATAACTGAAAGGACAGAAAGGACATTTTTTCCCCATGTCCAGTGTGGGGCTACATTCCTAGGCCCACTAGAAAAACTTTTTATGGGGTCCTAATGTACCTGCTTAAGATATACCATGATATACAACTCTATAATCTGCTAGACCGTACTTGTTTCTAGCCCTTGTTTGGTTCTAGGAACCTGCTGATCAGTGTTTGTCTTTATAATAGGCCCTCATCTAGCTCGTGCGACCAAGGATTGTTGCCATAAAGTATACTGTCCCCATCGGCTTGCAATAATGATTGGTCTACGCATGGGATTAGTCCATGGAAGAAGGATATTGGTTGGCGAGACATTGGGGTCATTAAGGGTCCGCGGAGCGCTTTTTCAGTGTTCTCCTCCACCGATTTCAGTTTTTGCGGTGTAAAACATCGCGCCGGGGATTGTGTTACCCACCGCGATCGCGATTTTGGTGCATCATCGCCCGCTTGCACGCGACATAAATCGGGGATGTGGCCGAGGACAACCACAGAGTCGGATGAGTTCTGGGGATTTAATTAACATTTAGAATGAAGTTTCGCAATACCGCCTTACAAGGCACCGGGAAGAAGAAGGTGAACTCCGGTGGGCTTCGGCGGGGAAGCTACGGATGCAGGAACTCTGTCACCCGACTCCGTGAATCTGGGCCTGACTTAATCTTCATCAGGACCGTCGAATCGGCGGGATCTCGACAGGACCAAGTAAGTAAATTTGGGGCCTCATTATATATCATCTCTATCATCCATATCAATCTACAAGCCCGCATCTAAAAAGAGCTGAAAGATGAATATCTGAGTGCTGCAAAAAGTTATGGCAACTCATGCAGGTGCCTGAGTAGATTCCCCCATTCAGATTTGTGCTGATGCAACCTGACCATGTCACAGGCTATGACTATGGTTTCACATCTTGCAGAGTCAGGGGCCAGGCCACTCAAACATGGAAGGTTGACAAGCAACTTTCATTCAGACTTTTTGGACTATAACACAAAGAACAAAGTCAAAATCCAAAGGACAACAAAGTACAAAAGTGTCAGGAACAAGAAAGACATGACTCCCATTCCCATGAATAGTATTGTTAGTGTGGATCCGCAATGCCCTAATTTCGGTCCATACTTAATTTGGCTGTTCCGGCTGCCACGGGTCAAGAGGCCAACAAGCACTGCTTTTCATGATTTGGTTCCTTATTTGGGAAAACCAACCAAACTGCTTGGCACCACAATGATATTCTCTGTATGCATTGCCTGTGATTGGCCGGCTGGACATGTACTATGGCATAGAAAGCATAGTCAACATTCTGACGATATTACACATGGTAAGGGTCAGTCAAAGGGTCAGTCAGATAACAGGCAACCTCTTGAAAATCCAGGAATTTCCCTTTTAAGGGCACTTAGTGTGTCGAGTAGGCCGCTGTTATTGGGGACAATGGAATCTGGAATTATTCCCTTATTAGGGCACTCTGAACTCGATGCTAAGATTAGTCATAGGCTGCTATAGTGTAGGGATCTTCCTTACTGCTATATAGGATTATAAAGGCAATACTTGGAAAGACCGAGAGTAAATATTATCATTTTCCGTTTCATGGCATCACAGCAGATCCCCCCCCTTTAAAGTTCCTTCACTCTACAGTTTTCAGCCTGTCCCCCCCCCAGAAAAAATATTAAATCTCATCATCATACCCTGATGCTCCTGTCTCTGAATAGCATCTAGTAATACTATTCTAAAAGGTGCTGTTGTCAGTGAATACATTATTTATTAAATGTTTTATATTGGGTTTTATACAGGGCACAGGTGGGCGGTAGGCCAGGCCACATGTGTGTTCTTGGGGCCCGATTTTGCCTTTTTTACCCTTCTCTCCATCTTCTTCTGGCTACGTAGGACTTTAATACGCTCCATGACCTGTGCTGAGTCTTCTGTGTTAAAGTCAAATTTTTGGTTGTGAAATTTGTTGAACGACTTTCTCTCAAAAAATGCTAAAAACTGAATACAGAGACTCTCCATGCCTACATAGCACATAGTGATGTATTGTCAGAATATGGACGGAGCCATGTGTTTAATAATGCTAGGTCAATTTTAAGTCAAAAATAGCTCTAAGGTACCAGGAGGTTATCACAAAAGGATCTACAATCCTTCTTATATACTTATCACTGAGAAATGAACCTCTGAGAACCTCTCAGTATGGGGCTCTTTTTAAAGTTACACTTTCCAGACGTATGTAGTGACCCCACTGTGTTACCACAACTGTGACAAGTAGTCAGGACAGCTTGATGGTAAAATTGTAGCGCCCACGAGAGGGGATTACATTGAAATAACAGTGGTGCGGACCACAGGGCATGTTCATGTCTAACTTATCATCTAATTGACTATCTGTCTCCAATGTTTGTCTTCATGAAATATCTGGATGACACTTTCTTAAAGGCTTCTTTAACTTCACTATTCCTCAGGCTGTAGATGAAAGGGTTCATGGTTGGGGTAACAAAACCATAAATTAGAGAAATATATTTCAGGTTAGAAGAGAATCTTGCTTGTCCCATGTACATGGTGATGCTTCCACCATAAAACATGATGACCACAGTCAGGTGGGAGGCGCAGGTGGAGAAGGCTTTAGATCTGCTAATAGCAGAACTGATGAGTAATAATGAGGCAATTATGCAAATATAAGACACCACAATAAATACAAGCGGTGTTACAAGAATGAAAAAACTCTGAAAGAACATTTGCATTTCAAGGCTGGAGAGGTCACCACACGCCAACTCCATGACCACTAAGATCTCACATGCAACATGATTCAATATGTTTCCCTTACAGAATACAAAAGGCTTCATCATGATTGGGATAAGGGATAAAATGAAACTTACTCCCCACATAAGGACAGTGGTGCAATTACACACCCTCCAACTCATAATGAGGGTGTACCGTAAGGGAGAGCATATAGCGATGTATCGGTCAAAGGCCATCACCGCCAACAAGATACACTCAGTTATGCCTAAGAATAGACCAAGGATCATTTGGGTCAAACATCCAATAACAGAAATGATCCCTGTATTAAAAAATATATCATGAAGAAGTTTAGGTACATTGCAGGTTGTAAAACCCAAATCAATAAAAGACAAGTTACAGAGGAAATAATACATTGGGGTGTGTAACTGAGGGCTGACGATGATGGTGAATATCAGGAAGCCGTTCCCCAGGATGATCATAATGTAAAGGAATAAGAAGAGAAACGACAGGGAAATTCTGGCCTTCAGATTTTGAGTTAGTCCAACTAAGATCAGTTCTGTGAGTAAGGTCTGGTTTCCATAATCCATAATTGTGACATAAAATACCAAGAAAAAAACATTAATTTGAGAAACTTTTAAGAAATTTAAAAGTCAATTCCTAATAACCAATACCTGACGCTGACACCAATACTATCTCACTGAAGTGAATTCTTTACTTCTATTCCCAATGTTCTCCTTTCGAAAAATGTAACCGGATCTTCACTGCTTCTCCCATTCATTTACAGTAATAACCATCTCCATGTGAAAAGTTTTCATACGAGTTATATAAAGTTTCTAAAACCTGTAAAATAAATAACATAGATACATGTGCATTTTGGTTAACTGACAATCTATTTTATGCAGCATTACCAAACGCTTGATTCTAGAAGTCTGATATTATTAGCATTTGCTGTGGAGGCTTATTTTTTTTTTAAAGTTTTTATTTATGAATTTTCCATTTTTAAATCCGACAGAAACACATTATAACATTAGACTACGGCGCAGCGTAGTAATACTTGAAGATAGCAAAACAGCATAGGCAAATATCGCATTCGGTCAAATGGCATTCTAGTATCAGAAATAGATGACCATATCAGTACATATACAGTATGTAAACGCCGCGGTCGGAACTTAACAAACATTCAGTCACCCACTCATGCAGACACACAAAGACAGAACACTAACATATCACACCACCCTCTCCGCATAGAAAGAAAAGAAAAAAAAAAAAAAAAGGGGTCCGAGAGGTCCGGGGTCCGGGATATCCTCCCTCCAGCGGTCGTGAGCCCGATCAAATGGTCTAACTCCCTGTGCTTGCAGAACAGTGTACACTTGTGTGAGAGTTCTAGATAGATCAGGTGTTCCTAGCAGGGTTTACAGTTTAGTGAATTCAGTTGTCAGTTTAAGTGGACCCAAACTGGGCCTTAAAGGCGTGCCTCAGTTGGGAGTAGTGGAAGGAAGCCATGGGGGACAGGGAAAATTTCTCCCTCAGTTCACTAAGGGAGAGTAGCTCGGAGTTTGAGGATAGCAATTGACCGATGAACTTGACACCTGCAGCCCCCCACATCGTCCACCCAGGTAGGGAGAGAAAGTGTGGGAACTAAGGGTTTAACCAAATGGGAGATCGGGGAGACACAGGAGGGGGAGAGGTGGGGGTGACTAGTAATTGAGCTCATCGACAGCATACTGCTACTGTGCGCAAAGGAATTGGGATTGAGGCCGGGGATTTGTACCTATAGAGAAGGTTCGTAAGAGCTTCATATGACCCCATCAGAGACCCTGCCAAAGCAGTAGCTGCATTCCCCCTATCTATGTCAATCCACCACTGTGCGTAGACAAGTTGGGACGCCAGGTAGTAAAGGTATAGGTCAGGTGCCGCCAATCCACCTCGGGATCTAGGAGCCTGCAGCACGGCCAAACTGAAACGTGGGCTGTTCCCTTGCCAATAAAAATACTGTCTATATGTTTAAATAGTAGTTTGGGGAGTAGTAACGGGCAGGAGTGGAGTAGATATAAAAATTTTGGTAGAAAAATCATTTTAAAAATATTAATGCGACCATATAGGGATATGGGTAATGTGGACCATGCTTGCAGCCGTTTCTCTGTGTCTGCTATCAGGGGGTCAATATTTAATACAACATATTCCTGGACCCTGTGGGATACCCTAACACCGAGATATCTAAAGCTAGATACCACCTGCAGGGGTACAGAGAGATTGAGACTGGTATTGCCGGATAGAGGGAAAAGGACTGACTTACCCCAATTTACCCGTAGGCCTGAGATGGAGCCAAATCTGTCTATTAGGGAAAGAAGGGACACTATGGAAGCTCCAACATCTCCAAGGTATACTAAGGTGTCGTCTGCGTATAGAGAAACTTTTTCTGTGATCGTCCCCCGTACCAATCCAACTATATCAGCGGAGAGGCGAATAGCCACAGCAAGGGGTTCAATGGCCAATGCAAAAAGTAACGGGGACAACGGACAACCCTGCCTGGTGCCCCGGCCCATGGGGAAGGGAGCAGACACGTCCAGGTTAGTTCTGACCCTGGCTTTCGGACCCTGATATAGAAGCTGGACAAGGGCCAGGAATCTGGGGCCTATTCTCATTTTAGCCAGGAGGGCCCATAGATAAGGCCACTCGACAGAGTCGAAGGCCTTGCAATTGTCAAGTGATAGAACAAAGCCAGGATCAGGAGAGCCCTCAGCTGCTTCTATGTTCAGGAATAGTCTCTGAATATTAATATCCGTTCCCCTGCCGGGCATGAAACCCGTCTGGTCTGGGTGCACCAATGACAGAATCACCTTATTCAGTCTTGTCGACAAGATTTTGGCTAGGATTTTTACATCGGTGTTAAGGAGAGAGATAGGGCGGTAGGAGTCAGGAAGAGAAGGGTCTTTCCCAGGCTTCGGGAGAACTACTATTAAAGCTTCTCTCATAGAGGAAGGCAAAGAGCCATGCTCCAGGGCTGTATTAAAAACTTCAAGCAGCTTAGGGGCCAAGAGTTCACATTTACTCCAATACCATTCTCCCCCCAACCCGTCTAAACCTGGTGTCTTGCCTGTTGGGAGAGACTGAATAGCTAATTCCACCTCCTCCGCTGAGACAGGGGAGTCGAGTTCTGATGATTGAGCAGGGGTTAAGCGCCACAGAGGAAGATCATTAAAATTCCTTAAACACCCTATTTATGGAGGTAGGGTCATGTACCAAGGCCCCATTCGCATCTGCTATAAAGGGGACTGATGCACACGGTCGTTCCGCCCGGGAGAGGTATGCAAGTAATTTACCATTTTTGTCACCAAATTCAAAAACTGAGGCTTCAGAAGCCAAAAGGCGTTTACTAGTGCGCTCCTTGGCCAGTGCAAGAAGCTCCCGCTGCACCTGCGCCCAGGCCCTCTTATTGTCCCCACTGGGATTCTCTATGTATCTTTTTCAGCATCCTGTAATGAAGAGTTCAACCCTCTTTCTCTATCACCCATGACCCTCCTATGCCCCGCCACCCCAGAGATGATGGCCCCCCTCGTAGAGGACTTGTATGAGTCCCACAATAGCAATGGGTCTGGGTGATCATGATGTGTATCCCAAAACTCGTTATGTTCTGTCTGCATTGTCATCTGCACTGTAGGAGAAGAAAGCCATGCAGGGTGCAGGCGCCAAATACGAGAGTCACAGGGAGGACCAATCAGCAGAGTGAGAAACAAAGCGGAGTGGTCCGAGATACTACGGGGGCAGTGAAAGATAGAGTCAACCATGGGGCGCACATCAGGAGAGCCGAAAGCCAGGTCTATTCGAGAAAAGGTCCTATGCACTGAGGAGTAAAAGGAATACTCTTTTCCCAAAGGATATTTCACCCTCCAGAGATCTTTCAAGCTAAGGGATGTTATCCACTCATTTAATCGGGTTGATGCAGGGTCTACACCACTAGTGCGATCCAGAGATGGATCAGGCACCGCATTAAAATCCCCTATACATATTAACGGGCCTGGGGGCATGGCTGCCAATTTATCCGTCAGTGCTTGTAGAGGACCAGTATCAAAAGGAGGAGGGACATACACTGAGGCAATGGTAAAGGAGGACCCCCATAAGGAGCAATGCAATATAACAAAGCGGCCAAAATGGTCTATGGCCACCTGTAACACCTCTATTGGAAGGGATTTAGACACAAGTATAGAGACACCTCTCGCATATACTGAGTATGAGGAGTGGTAACCCCTAGCAACCCAGGCACGTTTAAGCGATAGAATTTTTTGGCCTGTAAGGTGCGTCTCCTGTATACAGACTATATGGGGAGACTGTTTTTTAATGGTATCCAAGATTAGAGCCCTTTTAAACTTAGAATTTAGACCTCTAACGTTCCAGCTCATTACTTTAATTGGGATATGGGTCTGGCTGGAGGGTTGGAGAATTCGAACCTGCAAAGAGAAGTGGAGAGGACATAGACACATACAACCAAGCGCACACACACACAACTTTACCACAATAAACACATAAGAAAGCATTAACACATGCAAACCTGTATCCCAATTAGAAAGTAGAAATAACCCCCTGTCTAACACTCTAACAACTGAAGTGCAGACCTATACCCTCGAACTATTTAACTACCAGGAACTGTGGTCCCTAACTAAGACAAACCCCAAAACTGCTTGTCCCGGGAGCTCGACCCCTACAGTTAGGGGAATAAGAAGTAAATGATGGATAGCACATATCGCTTAAGCACATTATAGGGGGGAGACCCCAATATTTTACTAGAGGGAGTGGAGGCGTCCACATTGAAACATTGTAGGACATGACCTCTTGGTTATATTAGAACTAGAACTCTAGTTATGACACGCAGGCCCTTTTTGACTAAAAGGGACCTTGAGTATACTCCAGCCCATGATCAAGGAGGAGGAGCCGCCCCAGCACTTCCAGGGGCCCTAGGGGCTGCGTCCACCCAGTGCATGGCTTCGGACGGGGAGGTAAAGAAGCGGGTCCTCTGACCATCTATCACACGGAGACGTGCAGGGAAAATCATCGAGTATTTGTATCCCTTATCCCTTAGACGACTGCGAACCTCATTAAAATGGGTGCGCTGCTTCCGCACCGCAGCAGAAAAATCAGGGTAAAATGCTATTCTGCTATTCCCCTTTGCCTCTAACGCTCGCAGGATTGCGTCCCATCCCTAAAATGTAGCCAATCTGACTAGGAAAGGCAATTGGATTTCCCCCCGGAGGCCAAGGCGAGATGGGACTCCCTTTTACCGTGAAAAAATGCGAGAAAGTCTCTGCAGGGAGCAAGTCCATTTTCAAAAAAAGCGACTGGGTCCGGACCCTCAGCTTTCTCGGGGGAGACCAACAAACTCTTATATGTGTGCGCCTTAGGCGATTCTCAAAATCATCGCCTATTGCGGGCCGGCAGCCATCTGGCATTGTAAACAGTAATTGCACGGGCATTGGTCTCTGGACGTCCTCAACATCAGAAATGCGCCCTCTCCGTCTCGGTTATCCGCTTCCTTAGATTGGACGTCACATGTCTCAAGTCCTGACGGAGCTCATCAACATTATTAACTAGTTAGATTGGCAGGAGTTAATGGCCGCTAAGCACCTCAGCAAATTTCTTGTCAAGACCTCAGAGGATCCGTGGGAATGTCTTCGGGTCGTCAGGTGCAATGGGCTCTGAGAACCATCAAAATGGAGGGTGAGGGACCAGGGACCTTGAGGAGAGTAGGCGGGTACGGGAAAACTGCCCAGTTCTTGCCGCGTTGGATTGTATTTGTGCTAAGACAGCTTGAGGGTGGAGAGAGATGGTTATCCAGGGGATCCAGGGAATGGAAACAGGGGTCTCCAGGAACAGATTATCATAGGGATTCCGGCGAGAGGGCTCCTGATTGGCGCCTTACTTTGTTAGAGCTTCTCTCCTATTGCCATTAATATCTGTGTGATACAAGAATAAAGACCAGGAGCCCAGTTACGCTTTCAAGGAGGATGATTTAGACAGTCACTAATGGGATCAGCAGGGCGGCAGCCGAGTGGGCTGAAACCAGGGACTCTATTTAGTAAGGGTAGACACTACAGTGCCAGATAGTGATGGGGTCAGGGGGGATCAGGGAGGACCTCCTTCCTACACTGACAACGAGTGGGCTATGTCAGGATAGGCTTGTGGATAGGGGAAAAGTCACGGCAGCACTACCTCTCTTCAGAGATGACTCCGGTGTGAGGCACGGACCCCGAGGGCAGTGGAATCAGAAGCTGGTTCTCCGCGGTCCGGCACGCCGCGCGGAAGAAGGCAGGAGGAGGAAGTGGCCAATTTCACAAATGGCGCGGTGACACAGTGCCGCCACGCACCAAACAGCAGCGGGCCCGCCTATCACGGTCAAGGAGGACCGACTCCGCGCAGCGACGGGCACCGGGGGTCTGGAGAGGACGAAGCACAGAGGACAGGCGCGGCGGGTCCGATCTCCACATGGCCCCCCCCCGCTCTGGAATGACGCCCCGGACTCCGGAACGGTCGCCACGCTGAGCGTGGGGCTCCAAAGGCCAGGTTGCCCACCCCGTCCCGCATGTACCAGGGAGGCTTGGAGCAGTGCCCAGGTAAGTCAAGCACGGATGGCTATCCATTTTCGGATGGAGGTCAGGATCCGGGGAGAGCTCGCCTGTATGCGTTGCCTCTAGCTAGGCATTAGGCCACGCCCCCTGTGGAGGTATGTTTACCTATCTGTATGTATTAAAATCCCAGGACTAGCCATGCCATGCTTCTATGTACCCAACACATGTGTAATGCAGGCTGGGACGCAGACAGGTAACACCAGGGAGGACTAAACCCCTTCCCTTTTTTAGAGAAAAAAATGCATAGTCCATCTACAGAAATGACCTTGTACCCCTGCCAAAGGAAGTCGACGAGTCCCCAGGTGTGTATTTTACATGCAGTCACTGTGTGGACTCCACCATGTCTCCAGCCATTTAACTTCTCCCTTCCTTGGCTATGTCTTCCTTGCTGGCATTGATGATAGGAAGGGGGTGAGGGAAATGGTTGCAGGCATCAGTAGACAGAAACACTGCTCCTTCTATCTGATACTTAAAGGAAATATACAATGGGGAATTTATTTTCTGAATGTTTCCCCATGGCAGATTCCCCATCCAGGCAGAAACTGCTTCTTGTTTTTCACTAATGCAAGGATGCAGCAGCTGCAGAAATAAAGTTTAATGCTTTTAATGAGATGGGTGGTAGTGTATAGTAGTAGTACTAGGGCATGAGAAGAGGTTCCCTCTGCGAGCTGTGTGGCTTCAATTCACACCGGTTAGCCTTAGACAATGAATTGCAATATTGAAACAATTAGAACTTTATTTCTGCAGCCAACTGTATACCTGTATGGAGAAAGAAAAATGGGATGCACTGTGCCCTGATGGGGGAATTTACCATGGGGAATCTCTCAGAAAGTATATTCCCCATGGTAGATTTCCTTTAAGGCAGTATGATAGGTAGGCTTGCAAAGTTCATTTTCTGGGGATAGAAACTATGGATTGTTTAGCTAAAAACAGTGTGGGTAAGAGTTAGTATAGTGCCGTGGGAACCTGTCATTGGGTTTATTAGTGAGAATATAGTGACAGGTTATCTTTAGGTTATCGTTATCCCATATCCATTGTCTTGCTCAAGAACTTGTGACACAACCTGGCGGGTGCGACTCTGCCTCGCTCAATGATGTGGTTAAGACTATTTACTCATCTGTGCTACCAACTAACTTCATTGTCTCAATCTCATGGGTATCTGTAGGAGAACTCATCTGTAGGCCTCTCGACCCTTGCCTGTATGGATGACTAGCAGGCGTATGGAGTAGGTCCTAAAAGTTTTCCTCTGGGTTTTTTCCACCAAAAGCTTATAAGTATACGGCTTGATAGGGAGATATCTTTAAAATGTTTCCCCTGAAAAAAATATTCAAAAATATTGGCTAATCAATTAATACATAATTATTAATTTAATTTACCTGGTGGTCTTCTCTCCATGAACCGGCTCCTTGCTGTGCATATACACAGGAACCATACACACACTTACAGCCTTAAGTCATGAAATAAAGGAGGGGAAATATCTGTAGACCTGATTATAGGAGTGAACATGCAGTAAGATTGCCGTCATGAAGGTAACTGGTATGAAGATGATCCATCGTAATAGTAAAATTGCTGATATGTCCTGATGATTCTTAGGTCAGTTTTGTGGTTCATTCCGAATGAAATAAAAGTACATAAGAAGAGAAAGTACATGTTTCTTGTCCTATAAGAAGACCCACACATATTGTTGAATATCATGTATTTGAGATCTGAGAGCTACAGGGTGGTGGTTGCACTTCTTCTCTTTTTCCTACAAATATAGAAGATTTACAGCCATTTTTATAAGGGGAGATATAATCTCCTGAGATTTATCTGTGTAATGACTTATCTCCTACTAGAGGACATTTTAGGGGTAATTCTATATCGATTTCCCAATGTACATAAGCGTAAGTCAACCGGAGACCCAGCAACACGACGGCAGGACCTCTACATGAGGGCTCCAACTACCACTCCGTAACACATCTCTGTGCTATAGAATAAAAGCAGAAAATACCAAACTCAAACTGATGCTGACAAAAACTAAAAACTGAATGAAGTTTTTAAAAATATGAATAAATTATTGAAATATGCAGAGGATAAAATAAGTACACACAGAAGAAGAAAATAAATAAACAGTAAGTCTACAGGAGACCCAATGGCACGGAGCCTCCACCATGACTTTGTCGAGTTCCCCGCCTCATGGTGTATAAGAGTCCAAAGTAGTAGGGGAAAAACAACAAAACAAAGGCGAAACAAGAGGACGGGGCGCTAGGTGATACTGTGAGGATAAGGGAGAAAGAGGTACGTTATGGTATCCAATGGAACCACACAGAAAATAGGGGGGTATGAGGAAGTGACCCCCCACCCCCCTAGAGGTGCTCACCTTATTATAAAATTAATGCCTTCTTTTAAAGTATACATACGGCATGGCCATTCAGCATAGCTGGGTGTTGTTAACCTAAGTTAAACCAGTGATCCAATAGACAGAAGGGGTGGTTTAGAAAACCAAAAGAGGGCTGGAACGGCGCTATTCGGACAAGGGTCTTCAAGAGGGTTAAAATGCTTTATTCCATAGTAGACGCGTTTCGGGCTAATCAGCCCTTCTTCAAGTACAATTGGATAAAATAGGAGGTGATTTTCAGCGGCAGCTTAATCCGCCAAACCAATCATGATTAGCCTGAAACGCGTCTACTATGGAATAAAGCATTTTAACCCTCTTGAAGACCCTTGTCCGAATAGCGCCGTTCCAGCCCTCTTTTGGTTTTCTAAACCACCCCTTCTGTCTCATGTGTCATAACACATCATCCATTACGTAGCCTCCCCTCTACTATGGTTACTGTTACTAATTACTGTTTACTGTTTCATCAGTCAGTGTCAACGCGCTTCACCCAATCTAAGAGAGAGTAGAACCTCTGCACTGCTCTCCGTCTCCCTGTTGGCCCAACATAAGTCACTCTGTAGGACCTTAAATGATGTCAGAAGCTTGTGCAACATCCTCCACCAGGCCTAGCATTTTATTAGGGCCTGGAGGCAGCCGTTGCCCAGAATACCGGAGTGGCATGCGATTGCAGCCTAGGGCGCGCTTATTGATCAGTGCTTGGTATGGGAACGGGAGGGCTGTCCCACAGCCTGCAGGTGGTGTGTGTATTGGTTCTCCTTGGGGTAACCCTGAATGTCTGTAATATGAGCCTCTAGGTAATGTATGGGGAAGCCCGAGGTGCTGACAGCTGTATCCTGGGATCAGACGGAGGCAAAGTTGTGCAAATTAACTCACAGTTCTTTATTGAACAACAGGCAGCAGGCAACGGGTCTAAACAGTCAACAGCAGATTCTGTTGAGTCGTAGATGCAGGCTGGGAGAATTTGGATGGAGCTTTGTCCAGCTCTGGCAGCTCTGGATTAGAGTGTCCTGACTCTGGTCTTGGGATTGGGTTCTGTGTCAGTACTGAAGGTGTACTGAACACTGTCTCTCTCTTCACTCTGTCCATGTGCTAAGAGACCTGATTGTAAAGAGAAATGTGCTCCCATTGCACCGGGGTTTTATCCTCCCCCTGGTCAGGTGGTAGCACCTCTCCAATCACACTCCAGTTTACAATACAGTTACAAAATTGGATAACATCCTGTACCCAATGAACTATATCCTGTTTTGCAGAGGTTACAGCTGCTATTACATAACGAACCAGGGTTCATGACTCCCTCCGACATCTTCTAACCTGGAGAGGGCGCTATTCACAACTACCAGCCTCCCTATGTATTGGCATTGGTGTTGCATACCCCCTAGGTAATTGGACCTAGGGGGTATGCAATGGACCGAATGGGAAGGACAACCAAAGCTGGCCAGCAGCATATGGCCTCTAGATGGTCCATGCACACCACAGCATGAAGGGTTGCAGGTGGTAAAGGGAACTTTAAGGTAAGTACTAGCTATCTGCAGTGTAGGGGAGACAAACCGCCCATGGTCCTGGCCACAGGTATCGGGGTTGTTATCGTACTAGGTACATAAAAATGAGCACTGTACAGTTGGTAGCTAACACCCTTAAACCAATAGTTTGCTAAGGGAAAGGTGTGATGTCATGTCCTGTAATCCACTCGTTGGAAATTTGTCCAAAGACACATTACCTAGGTGGCATTATTATCAACATATATGAAACTTATAGTACATACGGTATTCCTGCCATCTGATGGTCTTACCCTAGTGTATGATGTCAAGGTGTCACTATTTTAACACCTCCGGTCCCCTAAAGACCCGCAGTTTACAGAGGTCACACAAATATGTAGCTTCGGCTTGAGGCATAAGCCTGCGGTCAGGATTCGACAAAGACAAAAGACGGTCCGACGCAGTCTTGGCTACATACCTGCAAACGTTACATAACGTTACTTAAAGCATGCATAGCTACCTTGGGTAGTGAAATTGCAATGTCCATTTTCCTGTGGAAGAAAAGGCATGTAATACATGCAGAATGTACATTTTCTAAAAAGAAGGGCATTAAGTGCAAATGTAAGAAACTTTTTCATTAGAGTCTTCAACCATAAGTCTCTCAGAGAGCTCTTGTGGGTAGAGTCCATTCTCTGGGCACAGTCCTTAATGCGGTGAAGGTGAGTTAGCTCTGCGTTGGCACAGGTGGGTGCTATCATAGCACAACTGGAGGAAATTTCAGGAAAGTTTCTGACTTTTGAATAAATAAGGGAGAGTCCCAGGAGAGTCTCTAGCTCTTTGGCAAGGGTAGTTGGGCAAACCCAATTGGGAGGATATCAGCAAAAAAATATATACAATGCAGCAAAGTACATGATTGCGGGCTTCAACCCATCAGGGAGATTATTTCTCTTGTGGAACAAAAGCTGCAGGCATGGGAGCAGAACTTGCAGCTTGGACATCATCAGCCTGGATGGAATCAGCAGTGTAGGGATCTGTTGCCTAGAGACATGTGGTGCTGGAAACTGGAACTGCAGAGGTAGGTGCAGAAGCAGCAGGAATGTCATCCGGCGCAGCTGTAATTGTAGCAGGGCCGCAGGTCACGGAAACAGGTGCTATAGCAAGAACGGATGATGCTGGAACACGTCTCGAAGTAGGAGGAGGAACAACATGTGAAACAGAAACTTTCGTCCACTAGCAGGATCGACTTATCAGAGACCTCAGGAACACTGGTGGGCTCTGGAACTGCTGATAAGGGACACCCAGAAGCTGTAGCTGGAACAGCGGGAAGGTCACCTG
Source organism: Engystomops pustulosus (assembly GCA_019512145.1). Classification (NCBI taxonomy): domain Eukaryota; kingdom Metazoa; phylum Chordata; class Amphibia; order Anura; family Leptodactylidae; genus Engystomops; species Engystomops pustulosus. Next base: position 100,998 of record WNYA01000743.1, on the reverse strand, counting down.
AAGCCGTAGGCATCTCACCGATGAAGGGGGGCAGGCATTTCACTGACCGTCCTCCAGTAGCTGGGGGCACTATAGAGCGCATGATGATGACTGCAGGAGCTTTAGATTTTTCTCCATGGCTGACAGTTGGAAGAGTGTAATTCCCAGATTGACCTGCAGATGTTGGGGTGCTGCTGAGCTGGCAGTGGTAACCTGTGTAGCTGGCATGGCTTTCTCACCGGACAGCATGGGACTCTTGGCAGGTGGTCCTGGATACTCATCAGGCTGGTCAGCATCTCTAGACAAGGGGTAAGGCCCCTTTAAGAGAGTCCCTATTTTAGCTAGGCCTTCTAAGGGAAAAGGCAGTCCTCTGCAAGGAGGTCGGCCTGTACCCCAGCAGGGGCTAAGGGAGATATAGTAACAGTCACTGTGATATGGGCCCAGGGGCCATGGTACTCACATCAGAGGTGGTCCTCTGGAGGTCTGGAATTGAAGCACTGATAACGGAGAGGTTCCTCTGTAGGGGAGGACCCGGAGTCCCCACCGGAGAGGATGACTGCTGGGGATAGTCCGCCATTTTGGACCTAGCGAAGAGAAGGTCGACATTAGAGGAATGCAGGGAGAGAACACCCCCCCCCCTACATTACTGACCGGAGGTAAGCAGTTCTCAGATGCAGGACACTGGTGCAAGGTCCTAAGTAAATGTGCTCCTATATGTTACAACAGATGAAGAATGGTGGAAAGGTGCCTGGCTTTTTCTACTAGGTCACACAAAATTTGTGTAAATTTTTCCAATACTCCAAAGAACACACCAAATGCTAAACTTTGTCTTGTAACTGAAAATGTATGTAAGAACCTATTAACTAAATGTTACTTTATTATAAATCTAAAGATGAGTGAATCGCCGAAACTACACCAAATTTTTTGTAAACATTTGATCCTGGTCGGAATCTATTTGGTCCAAATTGATGTTGCTATAATTGTCTTCTAAATTGTTACATCGTTTGTTATAAAACACAGATTTAAGTTTTAAGAGCAGGATGTGGTAGATAATTCAATATACCGTATATATTCATGTATAATGATAATTTCATGTATAATGTGCTGAAAAACCTCACCCGCTTATACACGAGGTCAATTAAAAAAAAAAAATAATACCTCACTCTGGTGCCGGATCCACCGCGGCGGCTCCCGATACCGGCGGCGGGCTCCCGATACCAGCGGCGGCTCCCGAAGGTAGCCACATTAAATAAATAAACTTAGTTTTCACCTTCCGGCGATACTCACCCCGATATCGGCACCGGCTTCGATCCTCGGCGGTGGCTCTCGATCCCCGGGCGGCGGCTGTCTTCTTTTGTCAGCGGAGTCGCGTCATGCGATCTCCCCCGCGGGCTCACTATGATGCGGCGGTTGTGACGTCATCAGCGGCGACACCGCCGCATCATAGTGAGCGCCGGCGGGGAGATCGCATGGACGCGACTCCGCCGGCAAGAGAAGACAGAAGCCGCTGCCGGGGATCGAGAGCCACCGCCGAGGATCGGGGGTGAGTATCGCCGGAAGGTGAGAATTAAGTTTATACAGGGGGGCAGGCTGGCTGTATACATTAGAAGGGCAGGCTGGCTGTATACATTAGAGGGGCAGGCTGGTTGTATACATTAGAGGGGCAGGCTGGCTGTATACATTAGAGGGGCAGGCTGACTGTATACATTAGGGGGCAGGCTTTATACCACTTAGGGCTGGCTGTATACTACACCCTCAGTTTATACTTGAGTCAATAGGTTTTCCCAGTTTTTGGTGGTAAAATTAGGGGTCTCAGCTTATACTCGGGTCGGCTTATACTCGAGTATATATGGTAGGTATTTATTAGGACTTGTGGACCATGCCAGTGTCTTAGAAGCCCTGAAATAATCCTTAATGTTTATAGCTTGCAGCTAGCACTTGTGATTATTTTCCCCTTTACGCCACCTTCATGCCAGAGGGTTGTGGAGGGGTGTGAAGCTAGGCTCTGCTGGCTGGGGGATGGGCACAGGCGGCTAGGAGTGGGTCGCACTGGTGTTCCTGTCCCCAAACCTGTTCTCTCGCTGTAGTCCTTTTATACGTGAAAAGTTGCCTGCTGCCCCAGGTAGGACCTCGACGCAACACAAAACAAGCAGTTTCCAAGTTTTATTAATTAAAAAGTTAGACAGAAAACTGGGGCAAACATTTTAACAAATGTGGGACAATGTCTTAACATTTGTCAACAATGAAATATTTGGACTTTGACTAAAAAATTACCACAATAATTGAATGCAAGAAACAAGTTTAAATCAAAAGTGAAAGAAGAACCATGGGGCGATGATCACAGGAAGGGAACACTTCATGGTTGATCACTATCTGAAATGTCCTTAGAGATGACACTTAAACTTATGGCTAAGTTATTGCTTAAACAATGAAAGTCTGGAATCAGTGTCCATCCTTCAGTGATTGTTTCTTTCCTTTGGATCAACAATGTGAAAAACCTGTTCGGACTCAAAAGGGGTGTCACGGGTGTTCCCATGACCCACGTCTTGGGTTGCAGGCTCACCAATGATCCTCAGTGTGCCCCATCGCCTCCCCATCATGTCTTACCTCTCCCGGGTCCTGATTCCCGTCCATCGGCCATGGGTCTCGGGAGAGTGCGTGCCGGCTTCACATAGGCCTGCAATATTCTTGTATGTTCCTGCGATCCTGTTCCCATGTTCCTGTTTGTGTGTTCCTATTTCTGTGTTTCTGCATTCCTGCTCCAATGCTCCTGTGTGTTCCAGTCTGTTCTTGTGTTCCCTTTCCCATCTGCCTGGACCTCCCATTGCTGACCCCGGATTGGACTTGACCTTGCATCTCTGCCACTTGCCCTGACCCAGTGCCTGAACCTGACCACAAAACTGAGGTACCTCGACCTCGGCTGCCACCGCGGGCTAGTTGCATCTGTGGAACGACCTAGTGGTACCCCACCACAGCAAGACCAGCCCGCTTTGCGGGGGGCTCTGGTGAAGACCAGGTGCCACTTAGATTCTAGGTCCCAGGTGTCGGCTAGTACCACCTCTCGCGGTGATCCAGAGGATCCACTGATTCCGAATCCTGACAAGGGGAATTTATTAAGACTGTGTGAATTGTACAAAAGTCTTGACACTCCTTTTGCTCATACATATGGTTCTGTCTAGCATTAAAATCAGTGATAACTTGCAAAGCCCTATGCCCCCCCCCCCCACACCCATGGACACTTGAGAAAAGTCTTTGTCAAACTTGTAATAATGAAAAAAAAGTCAAATTTCCCACTTTATTTTATATGAGCCTGCATGTAAAGGCAAATGACCAGACAAGAGGAGATAAAGCAATTTCTCCAAATAGTTGAAAGAAGCCATCAAGGGCTCAGGTTTGTCTTCCAAGTGATCTGGCCAACAAAGAGTCTGGATCTCAATCCTAAAGGAAAACAAATGTTACAAAGTTGATCTTTTATTGTTCAAACAATTCAGGAACCAGAATACTGTGAACCATCAATTAGCAGACGGGGCTTATATCTCCAATGTTACAGGACGATTAAAAAAGTATGGCAACACTTTACTAATAAAGATTTATTTTATTAATAATTACTATTTTTTCTCCTTACCATTGATTTATTTTTTTGTACTTCATATCGAAAACATATGCTATTAGTTTTAATTTTTTAAGGTGAGCAATCTGATGCCAGAACTTTCTGACCAATGTAAAAAAATAATAGTGATTTTCCAATAATTTTTTTATTTCCTTCTTCTTTTGACATGTGATACTCTGCGGTGGTTCACTTGTCAGGATTTTGTGTTATATTTACTTAATAACAAATGAGAGCCCTTACTCATATCTCAACCAGCCATGTTTAACGTGTTAATGTCTATGTCCATTGCTGGTCTTCATCTTCATGAAACTGGGTCGGGAAGTAAGAAGACTCCTTAGGGAGATTTCCATTAAATACCCCCTCTGCAAATACATTTTCCAGGATGGAATCAGGAAAATATTGCCTCTTGTCTACCTTGTAAGGCAGCCCCCTTAATATCAAGCATTACTTTTTCAGTCCTGGACTGAAATTTACAATTTACAATGACTGAAATGTGTAGGTTTTTTTTGTTGTTTTTTTTTTTCCTTGTATGCATTTCTGTAAAACAAGTTTTTAATGTGAAGGAATAAAGTTTGTATCTTTGAAATTTTTCGGGTCCAGCCCACACAGACTTTTACTTTACAGAATATTTGGTTAATATTCTCTTAAAAGCTTCTTTCACATCATTGTTCCTCAGGCTGTAGATAATAGGATTTAAGGCAGGAGTAACAACACCATAAGTGAGAGAAATATATTTCAGTTTGGAAGAAAATCTTGCTTGTCCCATGTAGACGGTCAGACTTGTCCCATAGAACATAATCATTACAGTCAGGTGGGAGGCGCAGGTGGAGAAGGCTTTAGCTCTACCACGGGAAGATCTGATGCGTAATAGTGAGACAATTATGCAAATATAAGACACTACAATTAATATGAGTTCTGAAAAAAGTGTAAGAAAACCCTGAAAGAACATGAGAGTTTTAGTGGTAGACATATCTCCACACGCATGCTCGAGAACCACCAAAACCTCGCAAGCGGCATGGTTCAATGTGTTTCCCTTACAAAATACAATGGGCTTTGCAATGATTGGGAGTATGGATAAAAGGAAACTTCCTCCCCACATAGTGACAGTAATACAATTACACACCCTCCAACTCATAATGACGGTGTAACGTAAGGGGAAGCATATGGCGATGTACCGGTCGTAGGCCATCACCGCCAGTAACATAGACTCAGCTGTACCAAATAGAAGAACAAGGTTCATTTGGGTCAAGCATCCAGTGACCGAAATTTTTCTTGTATTAGAAAATGAATCATGTAGAACTTTTGGTAAAGAGCAAGATGTGAAGAACAAATCCAAAAAAGACAAGTTACAGAGGAAATAATACATTGGGATGTGTAACTGAGGGCTGACGATGACGGTGAAGACCAGGAAGCCGTTCCCCAGGATGGTCAGGATGTAAATGACCAAGAAGAGAACGGACAGTGAGATTCTCAGCGTCTTGTTTTCTGTTAATCCAATCAGAATTAATTCATCCAGTAAGGTCTGGTTTCCATAATCCATGTTTTAGAATTAAAAAATAATTTAAAAAAATCTATGAATTGGAGTTGATTTTAATAAATTCGAAACTTTTATTTTCCCAAGACTAAAAATTCCATCTCTAAAGTTCCTCAACAAGAAAATACCTGAAGATGAAAAGTGAATAAATCCAACATCAAATATCAAATATCTTAGACCTCAAAGTTTTTTGCAGAATGAGAAGAATCTAAAAGCTCTAAATAAAAAAATTCTACAATTAGAATTACACAATTTAAAGTAGAACCTTGTCTCTTACAGATATTTGCTAGCGGTGCTGTTTATACGGTTTTATTAACACTTTAGCTACCAACCTCCTTCTGAAATCCCATCATATTACATGGGGGAATATCTCTACCTGCTTCTCATAGAAAAATTGTATTGGAGGTTTTTGTGATTTTTTAAAATTCCTGAATAATAACATTGGCCTTTTCCTTCCGCTCCGAGATAGTAGCACAAGCACAGAACCGCTGGGCCGGATTTATGACTGGCAAAAAAAATTACAATCACTTTAACACATTTCATGGGCAGCGAAGCTCCAAACACAGTGACAGAACTATCGGAAGAGCCGCGTGATGATAAATAACTTCCCAGCCGACTCCAAGAGTCAGATTATAGGAAAGCACTTTGGAAATGTCACTTTAACTTTTCTGCAGATATTTATAGTTCAAACCTGCTGGTAATTTTTAGGTGGAATTTTTTTCCCCAATGTTTATAAAACTTGACTGTGATTCCAAAATGTAGAATAGAAAGAAACATCACGGATCCGGCAAATTGACAATGAAGTAGAAAAAGGTTATTTTTTGTCAATTCACTTCCGTACATGAACAATTAATTTCTGACCTTCAAAGGGTTTCTATGTAGACAGTAAAATAATTTACTAGATTAGAAAGATAAAAAGAAATCTACAATCAAAATCCATCCTGATAAACCAGGGACATTACTCATAGATCCCGGCACTGGGACTGTGGTATCTTCTTATATCTGTTATCAATGGCCTCCTTCCTTCTAATATCAACTTTTAAAATTATGATAATGAGCCAGAAGGGCTCTGGGGAGTGTTATCATGCTGTGGCTTCACAATCTGCTACAATGTACATGAGCACTTCCCCCACCACCGGCTCCCTCCTCACCCAAACCTATGAAGCTACATCACAGTGGGGCTCTGGTAACGCCCCAGATCCTTTGTGGCTCATTTGTATAATTTTAAAAGTTGGTTTTAGACTATAGGAGGCCATGGATATCAAATATAAGAATATACCACAGTCACGGTACCTGGATCTATGAGTTATGTCCCTGGTTTATCATGTCTCATTTTGATGGTGGATTTCCCTTACATTTAGAGCCACTTTCACACTCTCAAAATTTGTCAATTTGTAAACTAAAACCAGGATTAAATCTCTAATGGGAGAGATGCAGATTTCTACTTCTTGCAAATACTGATGCAAAATGCTGACCTTGTAAAGTGGACTAAAGGTTATATAAAATATACATTATTTACATTATATTTTATTTAATATTAAGATAATTATAAAAACATTCAGTTGGTGAAAAACCTCCTAATAGACTGCAGTCTGATATCCATTATTAAAGTACTTAATCTGTACAGAAATGGGTCTAAGTACCAGGGGCAGAGACTGCAGCACCGAACCTGTATGGAGCCACATGACGGCCTCAGCGTGCAGCATTGGGGAAGATATTCTGAACTGTTATAAGTAAACAAAATGTCCACATTACAATATTGGAATTTAAGGATCCAAAAAATCCATGGACCGCTTATCACTGAGCTGCTATAAGGGATAAGGACATCTGCTGTAAGAAATACCAGATCACGTTACCTGGAGGTCATCTCTCTAAGAACTCACTGCCGGCTCTTATGTCTATACACAGGTGAGATACAAAGCAACGGAACCTCAGTAATGAACAGGAAAGATACAGACCTCAGAGGAAAGAGCATTTGGCTTATAGGAGACTATGGACCATGCAGCTAACGCTCCATCACTGATGGGAACGGAGAAGTTACACCGCACTCTGTATTGTGTAATACTATTACATCCTGGGTTATTCTTAAGATCCAATTGTAATGGGTCCAGAAGGATTGGAGACAAATATATATTCAACCAACATATGACATTTATATGTATCTGAGATAGGGCCACAATTTGGATGGTGGCTCCTCTTCCACAATATATAGAATATTTACAGCCATTTTTATAAGGATACAATGTAATCACTGGAGACTTATCTGTGTAATGACTTATCTCCCATCTAGTAGGTCATTTACGTAATTGGGAGTAAATATTTCCCAAACGTACATGAGCAGAAAGTCATCAGGAGACCCATCAGCACAACAGCAGAAACCTCTAAATGTCCACACCAAGGGCCACTCCCATGTGTCACAACACGTCCCATACTCATCTCAAACACTTGCTGGACCTCGATCCAATAAATAAAATAATAATCTATTATCAAAAACAAAACACGTTAAGTTATAAATGACTAGATGTGGATATACTGAATATAGAGGAAATTTTGTGATAAGAATTTTATTTATTTTGTCTCAAAAAGAGACGACTACGAGGGGACATGATTCATTTTATTTAAATATAGGAATGGTCCATACAAAAAATATGGTGGTATGTTGTTCCAGTTAAAATAAAATAAAAAGATGAGGGGGCACTGTCTCTGTCTGGAGAAAACAAGGTTTAATCACCAGAGGCGACAGGGCTTTTTTTTCACTATGAGAGCGGTCAATCTGTGGAATAGCTGAGCTCAGGAGCAGAGCACAGCAGGGACAGCAGAGAGCTCAGGCGCTGGTCACAGCAGGGACAGCAGAGAGCTCGGGCGCAGGCCACGGCAGGGACAGCAGAGAGCTCAGGCGCAGGTCACAGCAGGGACAGCAGAGAGCTCGGGCGCAGGCCACGGCAGGGACAGCAGAGAGCTCCAGGAGCTTGCTCACATCAGGAGGACAGCCAGAGAGATTCGGGCGCAGTAACCAGCAAGGAGGGACCAGCAAGAGCTTGGACACAGCGTCACAAGGCAGGGAAGCAGAGAGCTTCCGTTGCTGGTCACAGCAGGCGGACAGCAGAGGAGCTTCCAAAAAGGGTTCTAGATGCCTTTTCAAATTACAATAACATTCGGTTATGTTATATAGAATGTTTCCCTACACCATTCCCTCTGTTGGTTGAACTTGACGTAAGTCTTTTTCAGCCGTACTGTGTAAGAATGCATCCAGTTCTGGTCTGAAACGCATCTCAAATTTTTCTTATTGATCTTTCTATACTTTTATATTCTTATCTTCCCCGTAATTATGACGACAAGCCAACCACAGCTGGCTAAGGGCCCTACCCGTCAGAAAAACCCACTCAGATAAACCTCGGTTCATTCTAAGCTCTCTGTAGGTAAGGGGTGTTAGGGATGGTCTATTTCCACCAAAAAAATGCTTGTTGATTGTTGATTGTAGGGAACTAAGCGATGGGGATAATTTGCATCTACGAGGGGCGAACATGATAATTTATATAAAAATATGAATGGCCCTACAAAAAAAAACATATGTTGGTAAGTTGATTAGATTAATCAAATCAAAAAGAAGAGGGGGGCACGGTCTCCGTGGAGAAATAAGGCTTAATCCACCGGGGACGACAGGGCTATTTTACTATGAGAAAGTCAATATGTGGCCTAGCCTGCCTCAGGCGGCTGGTCACAGCAGGGAACAGAGAGCTTCAAGAAGGGGTCTTCTAGATGCCTTTTTAACAAACTATAACATTAATTGTTATGTTAGATAGGAAATTGTTTTCCCTAAAATCCCTTCCTCATTCCAATCCCATACCCTTCCTGTGGTTGACTTGCAGTGTATTTTTTCAAACACTGTATAAAATAACAACTTGAAACTATCCATAAGAGACCCAGTTACAGGAGGAAACAAAACCCCCTTTGCGTTCTGGGGTGGATGCCAAAAACTGTTCTGAAACCAGAAAACTCTTTCCAAGACCCAGTGATCACATGAGCAACCTGGTTATAGGAAACCTTCTAGGTCCTTTATTTACAGGGTCCTCTAATTCAGCGCTGTGCAGTAAGGATCAACCTTGTACAGTGTTCCTATGGTCTCTGGTTGTCTCTGCAATCTGACCAGGAAGAAACTGCAGTAACGCCAAAAGATGGGTCTCAAGACCCACATCGCCTTCAATAAAAATCTAATGGGCGGTCGAAATTAAGTTAAACTGGTCACATTTTTTTGACATATTAATTTTAAATTGATTTTTATTTATTTCTTTGGGGTCTGGAAGCACAAGAAATGACAAATCTTGCACTTTTTTAATTTATTATTTTTCATGCTGTTTATAGTACAGGACAACTAACAGTTGCTTTTCCTGTGTAGTTATGGTTTTAATGACACCCATTATGTGTATTTTTTCTATATTTTTACATTAAAAGATGCATTTTGTAGAGACAACTTCTTTTTAATGTATTATTGCTATTTCTACTTCTTTATTTCTTTGTACTGTTAATGATATATTCCTCTAAAGCGGCCATCTTGGAGCTAGAGAACCAAAAAGTGGCCATTTTAAGTATAAGCCGGGGGTCATGCCGGGGTCATGCCCTGTCCAGCTAAGGTCATGGTTCAAACTTGATTTTTATGTAACGTGTTTGCTCGCCTTCCAGCTAATTCCCTTATCATGTAATGAGAAGCCAGTCTGTCCTTCACTATTGTCATATATTTTGGTTCAGGCACCAGCTTATCTCCTGTTTTGGCTTGCCCGAGTCTTCTTCTCAGGGAAATCAGTATAAACAAGGTCCCTGAGAAGAAATAATTAACCTTTTCAGAGAATGTCCTGGTAAATTCATTATGGCCAATAGCATTACAGTATTCTATTCACACCTCTTTGATGATTTTCTGTCTGTGATATAAGCAGCTGAGACTAATAAACTGGGAGAAGATTTCTACATACACTAAGAGACTGATGTGTCTAGGTTTGTTCTCGTCCTGGTACCAGGGTGCCATTTTTGGCCATAAAAGAGTTAATTTGAAAGTCACCTTTACAACTGAAGTAAGGGCGGTTAAACCCCAGATAAAAATCTCTAACAGTACAACACTAATTAGATCCCTCATCGTAGTGAGAGAAGTAATAGCTTGTCCTTCATAGTAGACCTTGAAGCCACATCATAGCCATCACAAGAAAGAGACAGTCCCTTCCCTCAAAAAGCATGTAGATCCCAGGGTCAGCATGTAGACTCCAGGGTAAAGCATGTAGATCCCAGGGTCAGCATGTAGATCCCAGGGTCAGTATGTAGACTCCAGGGTAAAGCATGTAGATCCCAGGGTCAGCATGTAGACTCCATGGTAAAGCATGTAGATCCCAGGGTCAGCATGTAGACTCCAGGGTAAAGCATGTAGATCCCAGGGTCAGCATGTAGACTCCAGGGTAAAGCATGTAGATCCCAAGGTCAGCATATAGATCCCAAGGTCAGCAGGTAGATCCCAGGGTCAGCAGGTAGATTACAAGGTCAGCAGGTAGATCCCAGGGTCAGCATGTAGATCCCAGGGTCAGTATGTAGACTCCAGGGTAAAGCATGTAGATCCCAGGGTCAGCATGTAGATCCCATGGTAGAGCTATGAAGACTCAGGTTAGTGCGCATGGTGAGACCCAAGGTCAGCTATAATCCAGGTCAGGCAGGTAGATTACGGCAGTCAGGTAACCCAGGTCAGATGTAGATCCCAAGTCAGCACTGACCCACACCACTTCTTAGAAAGGCATTATGTCAACTCTTTTAACAACCTGTTTATGCTAATTAGAGGGTTGCCGTCAGAATTGCCTATTTGTCCTTATTGGGCACTGAAATAACAGCATTGATTGACCTAGACAAGAAATAAACATGAAAGGATCTCTGTAACCCATGGGGGTAAATTCATCTTCCCCCCCTATTTTGGCTCATTCGAATATTTGCAAAACAATTTGTGATTTTTTTTCAGCCGCCAGTAAAGTTACCGCAATCTTTTTTTGCAGTGTTGCACCTAATATATTTTTAATATCCAGATCTGGACATATGAAAAAGTCACAGTCGCTGTAAAAAGTCCACATTATTTGCACAAAAAACTCCAGTGCTGAAGTAGACAAAGAATGGTTAAAGGGGAGCTCAAGACATCGGGGCTCATTTACTAAGGGTCGCGCTGCTCACTTAGTCGACTGTGCACCTTTTCGGTGGATTACCCGCATTTGCACGGTATAGGCACCTTCCACACTTGCGTTGGCAGATCACGTCAGAGTTGATCAGCGCGATCAGAGTTCTTCAGTTTCAGTTTTTCACGCGCGTTTTCAATGCATTTCAAAAGATTTTACACCACAGACTCAGACTCACGGACTGAAAGGACTCAGGAACTGAGCTCTATCTTTTCTATGGCAATTGATGCGTTTGATGCACCTCCATAGACTTGTATGGTTTTTTCCTGTGCTGTTGCAAAAATAGAGCATGTCGAGATTAAACGGTGCGTTAAAAAACCCGGCGTGTGTGTGCTGAAAAAAAGTCTGAAAAAGTCCATTGATTACAATGGGTCAGAGTGCACTGCAAGTTTGCGTGTCAAGGGTGAAAGGGTCTTAAAGATGCAGAATGGAAAGTTTATTGTTGAAGAAAGGCAAATTGTGTTTCTGTTATTATTTGGTTTATGCGGATGTGAGCTTTAGAGAAAATGAAATAAAAGAAACCAGTCAGACCCCGTTCATCTCCTTTCAGTCAGCAGAGATTTGTGACCACAGTATTACTTGAAAGGTCAATGTAACTTTAAATGAGTGGAGTATTGGGAAGTGATCAAGCGACCCATACTCCCAGATGCACCCTGCCCCTCTCTGTGCATTATGCTCCTCCCAGGTCACTCACCTCTTGCCATGTTCCTGCTCCGCATCCTGCGTCCTAGGAGGCAGGGACATGGCGCACCGGCGTTGTAGATTTTAAAGGGAAGGCACCGTGTTGGTGCTGGCCATTCCAGCATGTTGAATAAAAGCCGGCCGTCCCAGCATTCTCGCGGATCTTGTGATCTGTGCCTCAAGAAAGATGTCCTGAGTGATTTACTGTGTTTTTCTGTGACCCCAATTCCGTTATTGACTCTGACTCCCGTTCTGCTTGTCCGGACCTTCTGCTACATCCCTGACCTCCAACCCGTGTCGCTTAGTCTTGACTCTGCCTGTACCGACCACGACTGCCTTAACGATTCTATACTTCACCTTGGCTGCCACCGGGACAATGTACGCCTTTAGAACGATCTGGTGGTACCACACCGTAGTAAGTCCAACCTGCTTTGCTGCGGGCTATGTGGGAAGACCGGTCCACTTATACTCCGGTCCAGGTGCCGGCAGAGGATGCACACCTCCAAAATCATGTATTTTATTATTATGACTCGCATGGCGTACAGGATTACTATTTATAATAATGGAAGAAGGGGATTTTTTTGCAAAGTTTTGTACTGGCATATTAACCCACCCCCATTACCAAGTGGGCACAATCAATTATAGTTCCCTCATATTACCATTGTATCCCAACCTGGGAAATGTAGAACCGAACAAGCCTGATTCCAAATTGTGTAATGTAAACAATCTTTATGCTGTTCAATCAAGAACTGAATTACGCCATCTGCACAGAACAGGAAGTGGCGAGTGTATCTAAGCAACCACAAAGCCAAGTGTTGTCATCGCTCTTGTGCAGCACGGAACAATCTACGGCAGAGGTCCCACAACCGCCGGCTCGCCCGGACCAGGACCGGGCGTGGGGTCTATCGAGCCGGGTGTCCGCGCAGGGGCCGAGTGCCTCCTGTGTACAAGGGGCGGCCCGTGTTCCCGCCAGCCGGCCGCTCCTACTCCACGCGCGCTCCGGCCCGCACTCCAGACAAAGCAAGAGCTCCCTGCCCAGCCCGCACTGAGTCTGGCAGCCTCCCCTTTGCGGCGGCCGAAAGCGCCGAGTTCCGCCGGCCGCCAGAACCGACCTCTTCCGTTTGCCAGCCCTCCACCCCTGCCCGGCATGGCACCGATCTTCCGACCACCTGAGCACCGATCTCCTGCCCGTATGCCAGTTGGCCGGCACCATGCTGCGGCAGCCCACTGGACAGCACCGGTCGCCCGGCTCCTCTCTCCACTCCACGATACCTGTCAGGACCATAGAAAAAGGTAATGTAACTTTATCTGTGCATGTATATATTTTTGTGCGTGTAGTATATGTGGGTGTGTGTATATATAAGTGCATAGCTGTATGAGTGTTTATGTATATTCTGTATATGTTGTGTATGTATGTGTATGTGTGTGTGGATGTATGTATGTATGTATGTATGTGCAGTGTGTGCATATGACTGTATATACTGTTTGTATATGTGTGTATATACATGTATTTATTGGATTTGTGATATTTATCAGAGCTTCATTTTGTACTACAATGCACTAGCTGTAATGCATATTTTTATAGTCTACATGGCGAATACGCTGTATGCATTTTATACGACAATGGCGAGACGCTGTATGCCATTTTCTACACCTGGCGGTATTTCTGTATGCACTTTTTATACTACCTGGTGATACGCTGTATGCATTTTATACTACATGGCGGTATGCTGTATGCATTTTATACTACATGGCGATACGCTGTATGCATTTTATACTACATGGTGATACACTGTATGCGTTTTATACTACATGGCGATATGCTGTATGCATTTTATACTACATGGCGATACGCTGTATGCATTTTGCATTGCTTTATTTTTACACCAAACCAATATGATGGATCTGGTCCGGACACTCCCTGATATCTTATATTATAAGCTCCACCCCTCCATAACCCCACCCCATATGAACAAAGCCCCGCCCCCACCGGGCCATGGAAAACTGGTCTAGCTTAAAGCCAGTCCCTGGTGCAAAAAAGGTTGGGGACCTCTGATCTACGGTACGTTGTCGTGATATATTGGCCAAACAAATGTTTCTGAACGTACCCATACGTATAGTTAATAAATGCAGTTATGAAAATTAATCAAAAACAAGTAAACTAAGATGCTGAAAGAATAATGCACATAAAAAGACCATCAAAGTAACAGACTATAAATAGGGGCATAGTTGCAATTATACAAAGAGTATACAATTTTTTTTGCAATTTTGCATATATGCCTGTATAATGTTACAAAACCAGGGGTAATTCAGGAACAAACGGCGCAAAACGGTAATATTCGGGAAACCCGGTGATTTGGCCCCTTAGTAATTGTGTTAAAAAAATGAAACAGATATGTACAATATAAAAATATATACATTTCCAACAGTGACATTATACAATATTAATATAATATATAGCGATTATGCCACCAAAAAATTGTGATGGTGCAAAGGGAAGGGAGTGTAGGGAGTGAATCCCCCCCCCCATTAACAAGTGGGCAAGGACCAAGTGTTTGTTCCCTCTTCAGATTAAAGCCGAATTCTCTGGCCGTGCAGTCAGGATCCTGATATACTAAGAGGCCAAGCCCGGTGTAGATGTTGTCTAAAATGCTATTTATTAAGGGTTTTCGGACATTTTAGGCATTTTGCCAACTAGTAAAACAAAGGAGACTTCACGGGCAAATGTCTGTGCACCAAAAATTCTTGATACTTCAAACTTTTTGCAGGAGTAAACTAGACCGACTCATAAATGGTGCAAAATACAACTATACAGTCTTTACCTAAACCAGTTACATCACCAACATCAGTGTTTTTCACCTTAAACATTCCACGATTATCAGGAGAATCCCTTGGCAGTGAGACAATCCCAAAGCTTCTTCCTGCTGGGACCTTTAACAACAATCAGCTAATATTCTTAGAAAATAAAACTGGTAGTAAGTGCCCCCCACCGACCCCCCCCCCCCCAGGAGAAGTAAGGGTTAACATGGAGATCAATAAGCTGAATGTATAGTGTAAATGATTTTAAAGGTTTTGACCCTGGATCCTGATTATCCGAGTTAGAATGACCGTTTTCTGAAATGGAAAAAAATAAGTGCATTGAGTTTGTTACACAATTCAAGAATTGTCAACAAAATTGGGTAACATGTGGACAAAGTCGTGGAGGGGGCGGAGCAGAGCCGATCACTGAATGACGATTATCTATGGCAGGAAACAAACTGCTGTAAATAAGACCATAATCCACACCAACTCCGAACATGGGACATGGACGTCTGACATGCAGAACATGTGTGAGTATAGTAAGAGAAACAAAGAAGAAAAGCAGGGGCGCCGATGGATGTCCGTGATGTACCCGTAAAAGCACTTACCTGATATCGGAAGTCATCGTGTATAGCAATTTATTGTTGATACAATAAAGGAACATAATTTGCAATCCTCAATGTTTCAGTCCAGTGATCTGTGCACCTCCTGAAGAGACACCTAAGAGAAAACGTGTGTCGGAGCGCCGGCAGAGACCATCCTCACATTGTGCAGGGTAAGCCGTTGGATTCTTCATTTCTTGTTTCCA
Organism: Engystomops pustulosus; assembly: GCA_019512145.1. Lineage (NCBI taxonomy): Eukaryota > Metazoa > Chordata > Amphibia > Anura > Leptodactylidae > Engystomops > Engystomops pustulosus. The sequence goes on along the minus strand of WNYA01000743.1, from coordinate 85,390 downwards.
TCTGCCATGAGATATTACATGTACTCATCTGAATTACTGTGGTTTGCTCTTTTCTTTGTAATCTGCGTATGATATTTATACTTGAAAAAAAATAATTTTTTGTTTTTTTTTTGAAAAATTATTATCCTTTTTTTCTGTTTTTTTTTACTCTGAGGGTTGAACCATTATTCTAGGTTTTTGTTATTTTTCACTAAAGGTTTTTCTTCTTCTTCCTAGTTTGAATTTTGGCTTGTTTATTTTGGGTTACAGTGATCTGTGCTGTAGCCAAAATAAAAAAAGAGAACGTTCACCATAAGGGTGAGGAACATTTATGTAGGAGTTCTCCTTAGGCCTCATGCACACGATCGTTGTTTCCTCAGGTGATATGGCTGAGGTTTTTGTGGCTGTCTCATGGCTCTATGTATTTCTATGGGCTCATACACACAGCGGAGGATTCCTCAGCCTAGTGGCCCTGAGGAGCAGGTCCTATCCTTGGCCACGTTTACGTCTCTACGCTCCCATAGAAGTCTGTGTGTGGTCCGTATTTGTGGTGAGTTGCTAGGTAACAACCTTTATTCTTTTATTTTATCCACAAAAAAGGAGGACACAGGGAATACACAGGGGCCTACACTGCGGAGACACAGGGGAGAAAGTGTTGACTCAAAGTCCTAAAAAACGTCCATTACAGATTTTCTTTTGAAGCCACAGGAAAAAAAAAACAATTGTGTGCTGGAGGCTTAAACGAGAGATTTCCCTTTAAGGGGTTTTCCCACAAAAGGAAATTCTTGCATCTCAATCCCCTAGTGATGTTAACACAATAAAGATCATTTTAACCCCTTACTTTACAATTGTACTGTTTTAGTTCCTATCACTCCCTCGGCTGCTCATGGTATGGGCAGGGTCTCTCTAAGCAAACACATTACTGTATTATCCATCTATTTCTGTGGGGTCACAATGTGGTAAGATTATCAGGGTACAAGGTGTATATACACTTTCATCTGTCTTCTGACATTGTACTAACACACTGACAGATAGAAGGAAAGATAAGACAGATCAGAGATGCGTGAGATTACACAGAGGCTGAGGCAGACTTTTACACTGTTACACTTTTAGCACTGTTACATCTCATAGATGTGTGCCTGCCTCCCCCTTCCCCCGGATCACTTATCTCCTTGTAGTTTGTAATCTGCAGCCTCTCTCTCTGCTCACAATCTCCTGGCAGGAAGCGATCAGTGTGAGCTCCATGCATTTCTGATGTTCTCTTACACATTGGGGTGACTCTCCCCCCTCTGTCAGTCACCCTAATAACCTCATCATGTGTGACCTCGGTGATCGGCTCATTTCTTAGTCATTAGGTGAAATAAAATAAAAATGTGAAAGACTTTGCGATCCTGTTTCCAGCGATACAATTTATTGAGCTTGTTATATTTGGAGCGTGACCTAAACCTTTGGTCATTTTTGCACTTTGATTTACATGAATATATTTGCTAATGCAAAGCAACCGAATAAATTCAATATGAGAGTTAAAGATTTTTATGCCATATTTCTCTATAGAGATTCAAAGAAGCCACTTATTAATAATCCACACTAATCCTTGTAGCACTTCTCATCTCTGACGCCGTTATTGAAGCATTTGATGCAGTTGTTCCCGTTGCAGCGGTGAAGAAATATTTTATTATTCAGCGCCTCCCAGTTTCTCCAGACTTCATCCTCTGGTCTCTTCTTATCCCTCTCAAAAACCTTGGAGTAAGCGAAGGCTCGGCTCTGGGGCGAGGGGAGGTTGACTCTGTTGAGTTTGTCAATGATGTTGTACTTCCCCTTGGGATCAGTGCAGGTCTGGACACAAGGAGAGTTCAGGGAGAAGAAGACCACACACCCGGCCGCCGGGGCCTTCTTCAGGAGGTTACTGATGGGAGATTCTGTAGAACCAGGGAGGTTATTCAGCAGCCGAGATTCAGAATGGATGTCATACCTTTTTTCTTTCACGTAGGAAGCAGCCACCATGCAATTTCCCTGATAGATTTCCTTCTTTCGCACTTTCTCAGGTATCCCGGCAGATTTGTCCTCTTTCAGTGCATCACTAATGACCTGAGCTGATAAACCTTTGTTACATTCGTCAGTAGAAAATTTTACAAAATAGGCGTACTGCTCCTGCAACCCCCTACAAGGGAGAGGAGAAAATGGTCTGAAGTTTACTCCATAGATATATGAGCCACAGCTGATACATATCCTCCAGAGCTCCACTCACTATTCTGCTGCTGGTGCAGTCACTGTGTATATACATGACATTACTTATCCTGTACTGATCCTGAGTTACATCCTGTAAGGGTTGTGTCCAATATATTTACAACTATATCATGGATCGCACCAATCAAACTCTCATTACAGATTTCATCCTGGTTGGTTTTTCCTGGAATTTGCAGATCTGTGTTGTACTTTTCCTCATGTTTCTTACAGCATTCCCACTCTACAGCCTCTCCGGCTTAAAGCCTCCTCCTGCTTAAGACTTCTGCTTTTACCGCTCTCCCACTTACAGCTCTCTGCTCTACAGCCTTCTGCTCTACAGCTTCTCATCTAAAGCCTCTCCCGCTCTACATCCGCGCCGCTCTACAGCCTTCCCCGCTCTACAGCCTATCCCGGCTCTACAGATCTCCTGCTCGACAGCTCTCATGCTGCATCTTACAGTCTCTCCTGCTCACAGCCTTTCTGCTCTACAGGGGGCCTTTTCTGCTTAAAGCCTTTCCTGCTTTACAGTTTTCCTGCTCTACAGTATCTCCTGCTCTACAGGCCTTTGCCTCTACAGTCTCTCCGTTTTACGCTCTCTGCTCTACAGTCTCTCCTGCTTTACAGCTCTACTGTATACCGTTTATCCTGCTCTACGCCTCTCCTGCTCTAAGTCTTCTGCTCTAACCGTTTCTGCTCTACAGTCTCTCCTGCTCTACAGCCTCTCCTGCTCTACAGTCTATCCTGCTCTACAGCCTCTCCTGCTCTACAGTCTCTCCTGCTCTACAGTCTCTCCTGCTCTACAGCCCCTCCTGCTCTACAGTCTCTCCTGCTCTACAGCCTCTCCCGCTTTACAGCCTCTTCTGCTTCACAGCCTCTCCTGTTCTACAGGCTCTCCTGCTCTACAGCATTTCCTGCTTTACAGCCTCTCCCACTTTACAGCCTCTCCTGCTCTACAGCCTCTCCTGCTTTACAGTCTCTCCCGTTCTACTGCCTCTCCTGCTCAACAGTCTGTCCTCCTTTACAGTCTCTCTTGCTCTTCAAAATCTCCCGCTCTACAGCCTCCCCTGTGCTACAGCCTCTCTTGCTCTAAAACCTCTTCTACAAGATATGCTTAGCTACATAAATTTGGCTAAACCAACACATCTCTACTGATGAGCTCATCACCCAGCCTTCTAATGTAATAGAGGATGGACTGATCCAAAACACAATGGATATACATGATATCTATGACTCACAGATGTGGAGAATCCGTCTCACAATCCAAGAGAAGCAGCTGATGATTTACTGAAGGGAACTAAAAATCCAGCAGTGTAGAGATACCAGAGTATAACCTCCGGCTGTGTGTCACAACTGAGCTCAGAGGAAGCAGAAACCCTGAGATGACAGTGTCTGCCAGGATTTACTTTCACTTTCTGTTACTCTCACTTCATGTATTTGGTTTCATTATGTGTCTGACTTAAAGGGGAAGTTCAATTCTTATCATTCTTAAAAATGTTACAAATTTTCTGCTTAAACAATCCACATTCATCAGGAGAATACCTCGTCTGTAAGCCAATCCCAACAGTTTTACCTGCTGGGACTTATAACAATAATAACCCATTATTTTTAGAAAATGAAACTAGTCCCCCGATGCTGCTGCCTGTTTTGTTATCTGCCTCCCCAGGCTGAGATGTCACTCCTTCATCAGGCTCTTTAGTTTGCTGCTAAATTTCCCAGAGCTGTTGTTATGTGCCTTTGGGTCCATTCAGCTACTGACCTAACCTAGATAGGCACCATGAGGCTCCAGTCCCTCAGATCTTACAATCCCCAACTTAAGGGATGACTATGCTTTGGGTACCATTACCACTAACTCATGGGTCTTTGATACAGGTTACTTTAACATGCAGCGAGTTGTGAACCCACTGTGTTATACAATTGGTTTGGATTTGGGCCACACACTGAGGGCGCTAACCCTGGACTTTTTTGGTATTCACCATTTAACCCTTCTACAGGGATCTGGACTTCGCTGCTAAGAGGTTGCAAGGCCGCTTACTCCTGTGGTGGTCCCAATAAGGATAACAGCTGGACCAGCAGGCACAGAGACACCAGTACATGTTAACATGGGTTCAGGCAAAGCGGGTGGTCAAGGTTGATCCTATGTCTATATGACAGTGTACAAGTGAAGCTGGGAACAGGGTTGTGGCAGGCAGCACAGGTCTCTAATACAGGCCGGAGTTTCGAGAACGAGCCATGGTCACACACAGGAAGACAGGCAGAAACAGATACCATACAGCAAGTAGGAGCAAACAAACAGGGCGGGGCATGCTGGGCAAGTCTGGAGATGCACCCAGATTGGCTGGGACATGCTGCTGGGATACGCCCTGTTGTATCATGAAGGGAAGTAAGGCTCCGCCTGCGCCCTAAGGAAGCTGGAGCATGGACGGACACGCAGCAGAATGTACGCGAACAGGGACAGAACCTGACGCCAGCATTACAGTTATTAGACTAGACCACTTTGACCACTCTCCTTTGCTTCTCACTCTTAATTATTTGGCTCTGCCAGGCCAACCGTATCGGTGGTGTATTATACCGTTTTGGCTCAAGCCGACTGACAGATTCCTGGGCCAACTTAAAGAATTCCTGGCCATTCACAATCCGAATACTTTATGGGAAACACTGAAAGCATAACTCAGAGGTCCTCCATTTCCCATGTAAAAAGGGACGGCCTCTAAAAAAAATCAGGAAGAGCTGGTTGCTTGCAGCATTTTTATTTATTAATTAATCTTATTCTGTTCCCTTGGAATGGCTAGACCATCATAGAAGCTCTTATAACACTTGTGTTACCCCTTTCATTGTCATAGACTGTAGGAGAGATTCTTGTCAGCATGGCACTCGCTCCACCTGATTGTGGATTGTGGATCTTGTCGTCCTATTTCACTATTAAATGTAAATCAAAAGCACCTCACCAAAATGATAGGCAAATGCTTACATTCAGTTATTTTAGATCTGATCCCTCCATACTGGGTAAATATACCTCTGAAAACATAAGAAAGGCACAAGTGGAAACGGAGAGGGCCTTGGCCTCACTTGATGCCACAAAAGCCTTCAACTCAGTTGAGGCAGGACTGTCCTTTATTATTTTCCGTGGCTATAATATTACTGAGAAGTGAACTCAATTATAAAGACATAACGATTGGTCAGCATGAAGACAGCCTCATACGCTGGCGATTTGATGCTTGACCCTACGTCCACCCTACAAATAGCTAAGGTTTTTCCGTCCCTTTTGGCTGATTTTGTTTATATGGGATAATTTCTGAGATAAATTGAAACTCACCTCCCTTCTTGCTGGTAAACATCACCTGGCAGACTATTTGGGGGTTGTCAACCCCTGGCCTGTCTTGGAATCCCCTCACCTCTTTGAAGGGCACACACCTCCGCTTCATGATCTAGCTAGTTTGATATGGTGAAAAGCTAAGGAAGCTAGGGAAGCCTGCCTGAATTACATAATTTGAGAGATCTGGCATATGATTTGGACATGTCCTATAACTGACAACTTCTGTCACGAAGGGTAGTCCCTACTATTTGCAGTTCTAAAAGTCCTATTAACCCCATGAGATATAAAGAGTTCTGCATGAGGAACTCAAGCAACAGCATTTCTCAGAGAAGCTCTTTTATTATTATTATTATTTAATATTATTTATTTAATATTATTATTTTACGTTGAGTGGCTCATCGTCCACCTTCACTCTCAAAGTGGAGGAAGTTAGTGAATTCAGTTTTACCGTTTCATGATTTTATATACTGGGGATGTCCTAATAAATTCAATAAAATGTGGGGACATGGGTGCGGTTCTCTTCACATGCCCTATTTTTGTTTCTCCGCCCCGGACACTGCAGGGTTAGCGGGACCAGAGTAGAATTATTGGGCGGGGAATATCTATTGTATTCACTACATTATTTAATTGTTTATTGTTTATGTAATTGTTTTTGTGTCTGCCGTACTGTAGGGGCACACATCGGCGCCAGGGAGAGGAGGAGGGGTGAGCGCCGCTCACCCCCACCCCTCTCCATGAAGAAACATGAGGCACGGCGCCGGGGACATGTTTTATCTTTCTCCCGGCTACGGAACAGTATGGTGCCAAAAGTAACAGCTGAGCTCAGATTTCCCCTGAATGTGAAGAATAGTGTTCTTTCAATGTGTTCTGCACTTAAATGGTCCTGTGTTCACTGTTTTTAATGTTTTAATTCTATTCTTCACATTCCAGATGTTCCGAACATCTCGAACCTAGCGGGAGACACGCACGCACACCTGCAAAGTGAAAAATAGTGTTGTTTCAATGTGTTCTTACAAGCAAAACATCAGGAAACATCTGGAATATTTTATTAAACAATAAAAACACTGTTCACTTAAGTTAATGCTCGATCGCGAGCAGGGGAAATACTCGTCCGAGTAACGGGCCGGTCCGAGTATGCTAATACTCCACCGAGCAGTATTCTCGGACGAATATACTCGCTCATCTCTAATGTTAATACTTTAATATACAGTACATAAAAAATGCAATAAACTCAAAACAAACTTGTCAGACTAAAATACAAGAAAAAGGAGTTAAAAAACCATATACATACAATACATACAAACAGTTATGGGAGAAAGGAAACAATACTACCCTTACTATAAGATAGCGAGTGGCAAATTGGAAGGGAGGACACAGCATAACTTTGGGCCAGCCTTCTAGTGAATAGAGTCCTCAGAACTGAACAAGGCCATGTGGCCATTTCACTCATTTAAAACGAGTACGTTTTTGACCCCCCACCTCTAGCTGTGATGTCACTATGAGGGGGAGTTTCTCATATCCCCCCTCCCTTTTGAGAGGGGCTGACTTAGTCTGAGGTCCATTAAAACCACATAACTTCTGATTGTGAGATGGCACAACTGTGACATTGCTCCCAATCACCAGGGTACCTTGCTACCGTTCACCCCATACCAAACTAGGGGTGTCTAGGCCTAACGTTAGGGGTGTTCCACAACTGACTGGGTTCCCCTTATGAATTATACCCCAGTTATGGACTGCCATGATATCTCTTTGTCTGGTTCCAAAGATTTTGGAGGGAAAGTAACTCACACGTCTACCATTCTTTACTATTCAATCTCTGTCCCCAGAGATGAGTTAGCAGAGGTGTGGATTTTTACACTTGGTCTTTGGTCATAAAGGAAACTCCTGCCAGTTGTAAAAGTAATTAACATTTTCTTCTTCAATCCCAATGAAGAGGCATTATTAGGCATTAAGCATAGTGAGAACTTTTTCTATTTAAAAGATTATTTTGGTCTGTTGGTTTAGAGAAAACCGTTGTACATACACTTCCATCTTTCCATCGAAAGGGACAATCTATTAATAGGTAATAAATAGAGATGAGCGAGCACTAAAATGCTTGGGTGCTCGTTATTCGAGACGAACTTTTCCCGATGCTCGAGTGCTCGTCTCGAATAACGAGCCCCATTGAAGTCAATGGGAGACTCGAGCATTTTTCAAGGGGACCAAGGAACAGGGAAGCTTGGCCAAACACCTGGAAACCTCAGAAAATGATGGAAACACCACGGAAGTGGACAGGAAACAGCAGGGGCAGCATGCATGGATGCCTCTGAGGCTGCCTAATCTTGGGATGGAGCTGGCGGTCCGCTGCCAGGCGAGCTTTCGCCTGTCCAAGCCACTGTCTCTCGGCTCCTCCCCACCCAAAATGGGCCTGGGGGCCAGAAGCGTTTACTTTGAAAAAATTAGAATTTTCAAAGCAGACAGGGTCGTTTGAAAATTTCATCTAGGAATAATGAAATAGCATAGCGGTTCTATTTTTAATTGTTTTTCGGAAATGGTTCCATCGTTTGAAAAGGGGACGATGTATGGAGGCAGTAAGGTAGTAGTAGATTAAAGGTGCTGCAGATAAAACTATGTCAGTTGTATCTTGGGATGGAGCTGGCGGTCCGCTGGGCCTGAGGGAGGCATAGTAGGCCTGAGAGACCTGGATCGAGGTAGGCCCCGCAATCCTCGGCGTCGGCAGTATATGAGCAGCCCCAGGGTCAGACTCGGTCCCAGCCTCCACCAAGTTAACCCAATGTGCCATCAGCGATACATAGTGGCCTTGCCCGGCAGCACTCATCCACGTGTCCGTAGTCAGTTGGACCTTGTCAGAAACGGCGTTGGTCAGGGCACGGATGATGTTGTCTGACACGTGCTTGTGCAGGGCTGGGACGGCACATCGGGAAAAGTAGTGGCGGCTGGGGACCGAATACCGAGGGGCGGCCACCGCCACGAGGTTGCGAAAGGCCTCGGTCTCTACCAGCCTATATAGCAGCATCTCCAGGCTAAGTAATTTGGAGATGTGGACGTTGAGGGCTTGGGCGTGTGGATGGGTTGCACTGTACTTCCTCTTGCGCTCCAGCGTCTGGGATATGGAGAGCTGAACGCTGCGCATGGAGACATTGGTGGATGCTGTGAAGGATCGTGGAGGTGAAGGTGTGGTTTTCACACGGGAGGTGTTTGGGCCGGGGTCCTGGGCAGGGGGCTGACTAGCAGAGGCAGCAGATGACACAGGGGAAGGAGCAGTGGTGTTGCCCGGCGGAGTGAAGGGCTTGTGCCAGTGAGTGGGGTGTTTAGTAGAGATGAGCGAACGTGCTCGTCCGAGCTTGATGCTCGGTGGTCGGCATTGGGTACGTCGAACTGCTCTGTCTCGGACGAATACTTCGCCCGCCGAGAATGGCAGCTTCCCGCCGTTTTGGCTTTTGGCGCCAGCACAGGAACACCAAGAACCATCACAAGCCAGGAGACTCTGCACTCCACCACATGACGTGGTACCCTTAACACGTCGCTAGCAGTGTTGGTGGGCCAGATCAGGTGACCCTGGGATAGACTAGCCGCTGCCCGCGCTGCTCGGATCATCTGGTCTGGATGCCGCTAGGGATGAGAGCTGCTGCTGGTCATGGGAAAGCGTTAGGTGTGTCTATTAGCTTACTGTTAGGCAGGAGTGATTCTCAAAGAACCCAACAGCCTCTTAGGGCTACAATAACGTTCTACTTTTTTATTTAATTTGCATCTAGTACCATTTTGTGAGGAATTAGCAGGGACTTGCTACGTTGTGTTTAGCTCTTAGTGGCACACATATCCATAGCAAAGACCGAGTGGGAAATTTCGTAGGGGTTGGATTTCAATTAGGCCTAACTCAGTGTTCATCTTCATCTGGCATAGTAGTGTGCTTTGATACTTGGCTAGAAAATACCATAGGAGAAATACAAAGAGCTTATTACGCTACAGTAGCGTTCTATATTTGATTTCTGGTTGATCTGCTGGTGCTGTACTTTTCTGCAGTGCATGTACTAGCAATTCTGAGCAATTTGTAGTGAGACTTGCGACCGCTGTGTTCTGCGCTTAGACGCCACATATCCATAGCAAAGACGAGAGTGGGAAAATTTAGTAGGGTTGATTTCAATCTAGGCACACAACTCAGTGTATCCTCATCTGCATAGTAGTGTGCTTTGATACTTGGCTAGAAACTAGCCTAGAGAGAATACAAAGAGTTACTTACGCCTACAGTAGCGTTCTTATATTTGATTTCTGGTTGATCTGCTGGTGGCTGTACTTTCTGCGTGCATGTACTAGCCAATTCTGAGCAATTGTAGTGAGACTTGCGACCGCGTGTTCTGCGCTTAGTCGAACCATTCCAGTAGCAAAGACCAAGTGGGAAAATTTTAGTAGGGGTTGGATGTTCATTAGGCACTAACTCAGTGTATCTCATCTGCATAGTAGGTTGTGCTTTGACCTGGCTAGAAATAGGCATATGAGATACAAAGAGCTTACTACGCCTACAGTAGCGTTCTATATATATTGATTTCTGGTTGATTGCTGTGGTGGTACTTTCCGCAGTGCATGTACTAGCCAATTCGGAATTTGTAGTGAGACTTTGCCGACACGCTGTGTTATGCGCTTAGTGACGACACATCCATAGCAAAGACCGAAGTGGAAAATTTATAGGGGTTGGAGTTTCACATTAGGCACTAAACTCAGTGTCCATCCATCATCTGGCCATAGTAGTGTGCTTTGATATTGGCAGAAAAAGCCATAGGAGAATACAAAGAGTTCTTACTTAGCCTACAAGTAGCGTTCTATATATGTTGATCTGGTGATTGCTGGTGCTGTACTTTCTGCAGTGCATGTACTAGTCACATCTGGCAATTTTGTAGTGAGTACTGCGACCGCTGTGTTACGCGTAGTGACGCACATATCCATAGCAAAGACCGAAGTGGGGAAAATTTAGTAGGGTTGGATTTCAATTAGGCCTAACTAACCGTGTCATCTCCTCTGGCATAGTAGTGTGCTTTGATACTCGGCTAGAAAATAGCCATAGGAGAAACAAAAGCTTACTTACGCCTACAGTAGCGTTCTATATATTTGATTTCTGGTTGAATGTCTGTGGGGCTTACTTCTGCAGTGCGTACTAGCCATTCTGAGCAATTTGTAGGTGAGACTTGCGACCGCTGTGTTCGGCTTAGTGACGACAATATCCATAGCAAAAGCGAAGTGGGAAAAATTAGTAGGGGTTGGATTTCAATAGGCACTAATCAGTGTCATCTCATGGCATATAGTGGCTTTGATACTTGGCTAGAAAATAGCCATAGGAGAATACAAAGAGCTTACTTACGCCTACAGTAGCGTTCTAATATATTTGATTCTGTGATTGCTGGTGGCTGTACTTCTGCAGTGCATGTACAGCCAATCTGAGCAATTTGTAGTGAGAGGGGGGGGGGGGCTTGCGACCTGTGTTCTGCGCTTAGGCCGCACATATCCATAGCAAAGACCGAAGGTGGGAAAATTTGTAGGGGTTGGATTCAATTAGGCACGAACTCAGTGCATCTATCGGCATAGTAGTGGCTTTGATACTTGGCTAGTAAAATACATAGGAGAATACAAAGAGTTATCTTACGCTACAGTTAGCGTTACTATATTTGATTCTTGGTTGATTCTGCTGGGCTGTAGCTTGCTGAGTGCATGGTTAGCCAATTCGGAGCAATTGTAGTGAACTTGCGACCGCTGTGTTCTGGCTTAGTGACGACAATATCCATAGCAAAGACGAAGTGGGAAAATTTATAGTAGGGGTTGGATTCAATTAGGCACTAACTCAGTGATCAGTATCTGGCCATAGTAGTGTGTTGTACTTGGCTAGAAAAATAGCCAGAGGAGAATACCAAATGAGCTTACTTACCCTACAATAGCGTTCTAGATTGATTTCTGGTTGATCGCTGGGGGATTATCCTTCTGCAGTCATGTACGCCATTTCTGAGCAATTTGTAGTTGAGACTTGCGACCGCTGTGCTGGTAGTGACGCACATATCCATAGCAAAGACCGAATGGGAAATTAGTAGGTTGGAAGTTCAATTAAGGTCCATCTAACTCCATGTCATCTCATCTGGCTAGTCGTGTGCTTTGAACTTGGCCTAGAAAATAGCCACTAGCATTAGGATAGCATGTTTGGGTTTTAAAAAATCACACAAAAACCAACCAAAAACACACAAAAAAAACAAAAAACACAAAAAAAAACAAAAAAAAGTAAAAAAAAAAAATAAAGTTAAACTCTCATTTAAAAATGTTACCCGAGGGCTAGGGGTAAGGGACGAGGCGGGGGAACGTGGGCGTCCAACTACTGCAGGTGTGTCAGAGCCGTGGTCCGTGGGCGGGGTGAGACCACCTGCTGATGAGGAGCAGGGGGAACGCGCAGAGCTCAACTCCCTAGGTCATGTCTGAAGTACGGGACCTGTGGTAGAGCACTGTTGAGGCCAGAACAGTGCGAACAGGTGAGGTTGTGGATTGCTGGACAATGCTTCAGCATTTTCACCACCAGTCAGTCTTCCACGCAGTCCACCCATGTTACCGAAATCGCCACTCCTCCAGCTCCTCACCGCACCTTCCCCCCAGTTCTGCCCCTCCCAGGAAAAATTTGCATTTGAACGGCATACTCTGAGGAACTGTTTTCCTGGACCCTTCCCAGTCACAAACCACTTGTCCGGTTGCTGCTGAGCATTTCGATGCCGGTTTTACACAGGTCACATCGTGGGTGATGATGACCTTCTTGACGTAGTGGAAGGTGTAAAGAGGTGTCGGACGATGAGGAGACACGGTTGTCAGACAGTGGGGAAGTTGTTGTCAGGGCAGGAAGTCCGAGGGGGGAGCAGACTGAGGGCTCGGAGGATGATGAGGTGACAGACCAAGCTGGGTTGAGAGCCGGGTGAACACAGTGCTTCTGAGACGGCGGAGAGTTCCTCGACCGAACAGGTTGGAAGAGGCAGTGGTGGGGCCAGACGAGAGGCTGGGGCCAGAGCTGGTGCATCAGCGCAATGTGTCAAGTAGTGAAGCTCCCGTGGCGAGGGCTCTTGCGGCGATGGGCTGATCTGCAGAAGTCTGGAGTTCTTTAAGGAAACACCGATGACCGACGGACTGTGGTGTGCAACATTTGCCAAACCAGCTCAGCAGGGTTCCACCACTACTGCTTAACTACCACCAGTATGCGCAGGCATATGAATGTAAACACCCCACTCAGTGCACAACGGCCGTTCACCTCGGCCGTGACCACACCACTGCTCCTTCCCCTGTCAGCTGCTACTTCAGCCCCCTGCCCAGACCCTGCCACAAACAACCCCATCGTCGCCTCCAACGATCTCACAGCATCATCCCATGCGTTCAGCTCTCTCATACCTCCAGACGCTGGAGCGGAAAACGCTAATATAGTGCAACCCACCCTCACGCCCAAGCCCTTAAGTGCACCATCTCCAGATTGCCTAGCCTGGAGATTGCTGCCTATAGGCTAGTAGAGACGAGGCCTTTCGCAACCTCATGGCGGCGCCGCCCCCTCGGTATTCGGGTCCCAGAGCCACTACTTTTTCCCGATGTGCCGTCCCAGCCTGCACCAGCACGTGTCGACAACATCATCCGTGCCTGACCAACGCCGTTTCTGACAAGGTCCACCTGAACACGGACACGTGGGACGAGTGCTGCCGGGCAGGCCACTATATAATCGCTGACGGCACATTGGTTAACTTGGGAGGATGGGACCGAGTCTGACCCTGGGGCTGCTCATATACTGCGAGCCGAGGACTTGCGGGGCCTACCTCGGTCCAGGTGTTTCAGCCTCTATGGCCTCCTCCTCCCACCCCTCCTCCACCTCCTCCTCCGAACTACCACCGTGGGACGGCGCCATCACGGTAGCTCTAGGCCACAGCAGGCATGCCGTCGCTAAGCGACAGCAGGCGTGCTCAAAACTGTGAGCCTAGCGACAAAAGGACACACCGGCCCCCAAGGGCTATACAGGGCATCACGGCCGCGAGATCTGTGGCTGCACACGCATGAACCTCAGCCGGGAATGGTTGTGTGTGAACAAAGCGCCGTAACCTGTTGGCGGCTCTGTCAACTACCCGGCATACTGACACAGTGCGCTGACCATTTTTGCCGCATGGTGTTAAATCTGATAGTTCAGCGTTTCCTCAAGACATACCCCATCTTGTCTCGATTGCTCACGAAGGTGCGCCGACATCTTGCGCATTTCAGGAAGTCCAGCCCATATGCTGCCACTCTCAGGGCACGCAGCCGCCGACACCTCGCCCGCTCACCCCGACTGTTTGTGCGACGGTCCCCACGTAGTGGAATTAACATGCACCAGTGTTATCCAGATTACCAGCAGCGCAGAGCGATTGTAGACCGCAGAATCTCAACTTCCCAGAACTGGTAGTCAGGTCAGTCAGCTTCCTCAGTCTACAATGAGGAGTTGACGTGGATGTTGATAATTCTGTTCAGGTGCTGAGTAACTTGGAGGAGTCAACACAGATGCGTCATGGCGATGCCCCATCATCAGCCTCACCATCTCCGCTGCTTGGCCTGTGAAACTCTCTGGTAGCAGTGAAGTCGGAAGTTGCGCGTCTGTCACAAGAGACCGGGAAAATTCCCTGTGATAGCCCAAAGCACCTCAGTCTGTTTCTCAGCTCAGATCGGAGGAGGTGGGTGAGGAGGATGAGAGGAAGAGGAGGGGAAGTTGTTGTCCTTGCGCGAGACACAAGATGGGACCATTGTGAGTCCTTCACTGTTCGCGTGTATGGGCAGAAAAGTAGGAGTTGGAGTAGTTGGGATGAGAAATGGACATCCGGCCAGTGAGGGTGAGTGTGATTCTTACCGTTGAGTACTCTGGCGCAATGGCAGATTCATGCAGCTGCTTATCCCGTGACCCTCGCGTGTCACAGAATTTATTCCAGCACCGATTACGGGGTTCACATCTTCCTGGACCCACGGTACAAGCCAAAAAATCTTCACTCTCATCCCTGCCAGGCGAAGGAGCTGGCAGAATGCATGAATACCAGCAGGCCCTGGGCACAAGCTGAAAACAGTATTCCCTTCTGGACAGCGCTAGCGGGCAGAGTGAGTGTGTTCTGCGGGACAAGAGCGAGGGAGAGTAGGGCGGCAGGCGCTTGTCCAGCACTGGCAGGGGACGCTTTACAAGGCTTGTGCCAGCTTTAGTCACCAGCAAGAACACTGTCACCGGTCCCCATTCTCGGCAGAGTAGGGCTGATCTTTAAAGAAAAGATGGTGAGAGAGTGCTGACCAACATGTTTTTATTTTTCCATTCTTAGTCCTAAATGACACACAGCTCCCTACATATGGGTTTCAAAGCTGGACATGTGGCACGAAAATGGCGCTGACGATTGGATGGTTCGTGCCTGCCTGCGTCGCGTTGGTACGAGCGGGTTTTCAGCGCGCTGGTGGCATTCATCACGATAAGCGTACACGACTGTCGACTGTCAGCGCGGACATGATGAAGCTTATTAAAAAGGAATAAAGGCGATTTCTCAGAATTCCAATCTCCACTAAGGTGAAGGAAGCTCAACTGAAGAATGATCCACTCCTCCTCCTCTCATTTTCTCCTTCTCATCCTCTTCGATACAGAAGGCAGAGCGAAAAGGGCTATTGTGAAGGCTCCACTGGGCTCTGCATAGTACTTCATGCATTTAATTTTCTGAGGGCCACCTACCGGTCCTCTGTTTGAAACAATTTTGTGAGGCCAACCATTAAGGCACTCAATCTTCCATTTTCTGGAGGACCACCTACCCGGTCCTCTGTTTTAAAACGTTGGATGCCACATACAGCATCAATCTATTCCATTTATGGAGCGGCACCTAACTGCTCTTGGTTTGAAAAATGTTGGGGAAAGTGCACAATACAGGCACTAAATCTATTCCAATTGTCCTGCAGGGGCCACCTACCTGCTCCTTGGTTTGAAAACATTTTTGGGACTGCACATACGGCACTCAATATTCCATTTTACTGAGGGCCCACAGTACCTGCTCTTGGTTGAAACAATGTTTGGAGGACTGCCACATAGTGGGCATCAATCTATTCCATTTTTCTGGATGGGGCCACTACCGCGTCCTCTGTTTGAAACAATTTTTGTGATCGCCACATACAGGAACCATCAGATCTCCATTTATTTTTTTTCTGGCAGGGCAAACCTACCGCCTCCCTCTGTTTTTTAAGAAAATTTTTGACGGACTGACCACATACGGCACATCAATCTATCTCTTATGGAGGGCCACCTACATGTCCTGTGTTGAAAATGTTTGGGACTGCCACATACAGGCATCAATTATTCAATTACTGCGGGCACTACCTGCTCCTCTGGTTGAAACATGTTTGGGGACTGCCACATACAGGCACTCAACTATTCCATTTTACTGCGGGCCACCACCTGCGATCCTCTGGTTTTGAAAAATTTTTGGGACTGCCACATACACGGGCACTCATCTTTCCATTTACGCGAGGGCACAACTACGCTCCTACTGGTCTTGAAAATGTTGGGACTGCCACATACAGGCACTCAACTTATTCCATTTTATGCAGGGCCACCTACCGCTTCCTTGGTTTGAAATTTTTGGGACTGCAACATACAGGACATCAATTCTATCCATTTTACTGGAGGGCCACCTACTGCTCCTCTGGTTTGAAAATGTTTGGGACTGCCACATCAGCCTCAATCGTATTCCATTTTACTGGGTGGGACTCAACCTATGGGGTCTTGGTTTGAAAAAATTTTTGGACTGCACATACAGGCACTCACATCTATTCCATTTTACTGCAGGGCAGCCTACCTGCCACTCCTCTGTTTGAAAATTTTGGGACTGCCACACGTAACAGGAACTCAACTATCCATTTTAATGGAGGGCTCACCCTCACTGCTCCTCTGGTTGAAAAATGTTTGGGACTGCCACATTACAGGCAATCTCTATTCAGTTAACTTGCAGGGCCACCATACTGCCTCCTCTGGTTTGAAAACATTTTGGTGGACTGCCACATACAGGCCACTCAATCCTTCATTTACTGGATGGGTCCACTACTGTCCTTGTTTGAAAATTGGGACTGTCCACATAAGTGCACTCAATCTATCCATTTCACTGCAGGGCACCTACCAGCTTCCGGGTTATTTGAAACGATTTTTGGCGACCTGCCACATACAGGCCACTCAATCTATTCCACATTTTAACTGGAGTGCCAACCTACCTACTCCTCTGTTTCAAACATGTCTTTGTGGGACTGCCCGACATACAGGCACTCATCATTCCAGTTTAATGAGGCCCACCTACCTGCTCCTTCTGGTTTGAAAAATTTGTTGGATGCCATAAGGGCACTATCTATTCCATTTTACTGAGGGCACCCTACCTGCTCCTCGGTTGACAACATATGTTGGGACTGCCAATACAGGCGACTAATCTCATTCCATTTACTGAGGCGCACCTACCTGCTCCTCTGGTTTGAAAAAGTTTGGGATGCCAACATACCGGGCACTCAATCTAATCCTTTACTGCAAACCACCACCCCCTCATCCTCTCATGCCATCTTGCACCGTTGAACAGGCTTCTCACTTCGTGCTTTACACCGTCACTCTTGCCACATATCTAGCCGCCCCACAATCTATTCCATTCTCTATCGGAGACCCCATCTTCCACCTGTCTCACGTCTGCCTATTGCAAAACTCCCGTCT
The DNA here is from genome assembly GCA_019512145.1 of Engystomops pustulosus. Classification (NCBI taxonomy): domain Eukaryota; kingdom Metazoa; phylum Chordata; class Amphibia; order Anura; family Leptodactylidae; genus Engystomops; species Engystomops pustulosus. The sequence continues at coordinate 68,147 of WNYA01000743.1, read as the reverse complement.
TGGGCCACATTACAGAAACTCCAAATTTCCATCTTACGAGGCCCACCGCTCCTCTTTTACATCCCCTGGACTGCCACCTACGGCAATCATCCATAAGAGGCAACTATCTCCTCTTGAAAATGTTGGCTGCCACTACAGCTCACTTCTTCTGGGCAAACCTCTGCGGAATTTGGGATGTACGGCACTCAAATCATCTGGGACATCCTGCACTCTGGTTTGAAAAATGTTTGGGGACTGCCACTACAGGCCACTCAATCTATTCAATTTACTGCAGGGCCACCTACCTGCCTCCTCGGTTTGAAACATTTTTGGGACTGCCAATACAGGCACTAATCTCTTCATGGTGTACTGGGAGGGCACACTGCTCCTCTGTTTGAAAAATCTTTGGGCAATGCCACATACGGCACTCCAATCTATTCCATTACGTGGAGGCACACCTACTGATAACCTCTGGTTTGAAAAAATGTTTGGGAGCCACATACAGGCACCAATCTATTCCAGTTTACTGGAGGGCCACATACAGACTCCTGGCGTTGAAAAAATTTTGGGGATGCCACATACGCCATCAATTACGCACCTCATTCCATTTACTGCGGCCACTACTCGCCGCCTCTGGTTTGAAAACCTTTGGGACTTGCCACATACCGGCACTCAATACTATGGTCATGTTTACGTGGAGGGCAACCTAACTGCTCCTATGGTTGAAAATTTTGGACGCCACCATACAGGCACTAATCTATTCCATTTTACTTGCAGGGTCTCCACCACCTGCTCCTTGTGTTTGCAAACATTTTGGGAACTGCCAAGATACAGGCACTCAATCTATTCCATTTACGGAGGGGCCACCTACGGCTCCTGTGATTTTTGCTTGTGAAAAAAGTGTTTGGGACGCCACACTTAGCAGGTCACTATCCAAATTAAATGTGCTCCAATAGCAGCCTCACCCGTGTTCCATTGCTACCTCCAAAAGTCGTCTTCATATAGCTGCCTCACTACATCGTGACACTTATACAAACGAGGTGTGTAGGGAGAAAATTGGGTGTTTTCATGGATTCCACATCAAAGTGTTAACTTTGTCGCACCCTGTGTGTATCCACCAAAAATACGGGTCAAAACTTTTACCATTGTTAGGGAATTACTTTCAGCCGCTTTTGACGCATCGTTTACATTCCCCTCAACCCGGCCTATCCTAAAACTTATAAGACGCTACTACACTTGATCTTATACACAAGGTTCTTAGAAGTGTGTGGGTGAGTGAGCTGAGGACAGGGGCTTGGGATTCGAGAACAGCCGACCTGGCGCGGAGCGGACAGGGCTCCCATGCGCATCATGCGCTTTGCGCATTCTGTTTACATTCCGGCCTCACCCGCCATATCCCACAACTTATAAAACGGCTAACACAGTTGTTGATTTACATCAAAGGTCTCTTAGACGTGCTGTTTGGGGAGGAGAAGTACGCCCGATATAGACCAGGGGCTTGGATTTGGCGAAAGCTCGCCTGGCAGCAGGAGCGCCGCCATGACAAGATCCAATAACAGTAGTTTTAAACTGACAGCACCCTTAATCTACTTACTAGTCACGCTCCCATACATGGTCTCCCCTTATCAAACGGAGCTGTGTCAGGCGAATTGTGGGTTGTTTCATGGCTTCCATGTTAACGTGTCGCCACACCTGCTGTGTTATCCACACAATATATGGCAAACTTTTATCATGTACCGATATTATTGTGAGAGCTTCTTGCTAACATCCTGTGGCCTCTCTGCGCCACCCATGGGTTTGAAGCTGAGTCCATTTAGGGTCATGTCGCCAGACACTCTCTAGCCGCTGCCGCTGCCATCTGCATGCGTCCCTATAGTGTCCCCGGCTACAATTATGGAGTTTAGGATGCTATCTAGCTTCATTCTGTCACTCTCATGGCCATTGCTGTTGCCCATAATTGTATGGCGATAATGGTGCGATGAGTAGGCAGCATCAGAGGAATCCATGCATGTCTGCCCTGCTGTTTCCTGTCCATTTCCTGGGGTTTACATCACTTGTTCTGAGGTTCCAGGTGTTTGGCAAAGCTTCCCTGTGCAGAGCCTGGTCCCCTTGAAAAATGCTGAGTCTCCATGATTCAATGGGGTTCGTATTCGAGAAGAGCACTCGAGCATCGGAAAAGTTCGTCTCGAAAACGTACCGAGCATTTTAGTGTGTCATCTCTAGTGTTTAGCATTATATGCCGAGCGACATACTGTGGTGGTGTAAGCTAGTAGTGGTGAACCCCTGCTGACTGGGTTCGCTTGTGGCAGTGCTTGCACACCACAGTCGCGGTCATCCCAGTTTTCCTTTCAAGAGCCTCCAGGACTTCCGGAAAATCTAGCCCTCGCACGGGAGCTTCACTACGTGAAACCATTTGCCGATGATGCACCAGCTCTGGCCCTGCCTCTCCGTACTGGCCACCACTGCCTCTCTCCAAACCTGTTCTCGTCAAGGACTCATCTCTGTCTCAGAAGCACTGTGTTCACCCGGCCTATCAACCCAGCTTGGGTTGTCACCATCTCCTCCGATCCCTCGTCTGCTCCCCCTCGGACTCCTGCCCTGGACAACAAACTTAACCCGTCTGACAACGTGTTCCTCATCGTCCGACCAACCCGCTTTACACACCCACTTCGCCAACGGATCAACAATGTCAATCATCACCACAGACTCCGCGACGGTGGAAAACCTGGGCATCGGAAAAGAGCTCAGCAGCAACGGACAAAGTGGTTGTGTTGGGACTAGGGGTCCATGAAAAACAGCTTAATAAGAGATGTCCGGTTTCAAATGCCAAATTTCTCGGGAGGGGGGAGACTGGGGGGAGAGGAGGCTGGGAGGTGGGGAGGAGTGCTGATTTCGGTGACATGGGTGGACTGGTGAAGACCATGACTGGTGGACAATGGTAGAGAGCATTGTCCACAATCCACGATCACCATGTTCGACACTGTTCTGGCAACAGTGCTCTACCACGATCCCAGTACTTGAGACATGAACCTAGGGAGTGTAGCTCTGCGGCTTTCCCCTGCTCCCTCATCAGCAGGTGTTGTCTACCCCGCCCAGGACCACGGCCTCGTGACCACCTGCAGTAGTTGGCGCCCACGTCCTCGTCCTCTAACCCTAGCATCTGGGTTATATTTCAAAATTAAAGTGTAAAACTGGTAATTTTTTTGTATGTTTTTTGTGGTTTTTGTGTTTTGGTTTATTAACAAAAACGATGCTATCCTATTGCTATGGCTATTTTCTAGCCAAGTATGAAAGCACACTGCTATGCCAGATGAGATGACGCTGAGTTATGAAAAAATAAACGTAAAATAAAATTGAAATGGCAGACTGTGCCCTAATTCAATCAAACCCCTAATAAATTGTCCCACTTTGATGTTTGAGATGTGTGTGTCACTAAGAGCTAAACAGAATGTTCGCAAGTCTCCCTGCAAATTCCTCACAATATGGTACTAGCTGCACTACAAGTGCCAGCAAGGCCAGCCACAAGCAAACAAAAATAAAATAAAATATAACGCTATTGTAGCCCTAACAAGGGCTATTGGGTTCTTGTAGACTCACTCCTGCCTAACAGTAAGCTAATATAACACCCTAACGCTTTCCCTGACCAGCAGCAGCTCTCTCCCTAGCGGCATCCAGACATAGAATGATCCGAGCAGCGCAGGCAGGGGCTAGTCTATTCCAGGGTCACCTGATCTGGCCAGCCAACCACTGCTATCGACGTGTAAGGGTACCACGTCATGCTGGGTGGAGTGCAGAGTCTCCTGGCTTGTGATTGGCTCTGTTTCTGGCTGCCAAAAAGCAAAACGGTGGGAGATGCCATTTTCTCGAGCTGGTGAAATATTCGTCCGAGCAACGAGCAGTTCCGAGTATGCTAATGCTCGAACGAGCATCAAGCTCGGACGAGTGTGTTCGCTCATCTCTAGTAAAAAAACTGATTCAAGCAGATCTGAAAAAGAAACAGTCTAGACAAAAGAGTTTGAGAAGTAAGAGACATGGAACATTCCCTAATAGTATTATTAGAGGTGAGAAAACATATCCATCGGAAGGAATATCTATTCCAATTAAAGGGTGGTTTACATGTGAAACGAAAAACGTTGTGTATATGTTAAAAAGTCCTTGCGGACAAGCGTATGTCGGACCAACAACCCGGCTGGCCAAGACTTGTATTTACGGGCATAAATCAGCCATTAGGAATTATGGTAAAAATGTGAGTACAGAAAAATCTTCTGAAAAAGACAAAGATAAAAAAAGATTTGGTGAAACTACAGTCATACAACAATTTTTTGAAGAGAGTCAGGAATGCATTAAAAGGAAACTTCTACACCGCGAAACATATTGGATACTTAGTCTTGAAACAATGGGGCACATTTACTAAGGGTCCATGGACCGCATTTTCGTTGGATCTCCCGGCTTTTTCCGTTTTGCGCCGGATTTAACTGGGGTTTTTGGCGCACATGGACAGATTTTGGTGCAATCGCGCCGACTTTCACTTGACACAAATCAGAGGCGCGGCCGTCGGACAACACGACTGATTAAAACTAAGCGCAGGATTTAACATTCAAAATTGTGTCATGCCAAGCCATGCACCTACCGTATTTTTCGGACTGTAGGGCGCACAAAAAATCCTTTGATATTCTCAGAAATCAAAGGTGTGCCTTATAGTCCAGTGCGCCTTATATATATGAACCCGACTTACACACAACAGCTGCCTTAACTGTGCACAGGTCTGCCGTCTGCTAGTCATTCATCCGGTATGCCTTATATATGAACCTAGACATTTAGCAGCATTTATTGATGGTGCGCCTTATAATCCGGTGTGCCTTATAGTCCGAAAAATACGGTACATGCATCTGGAAGAAGATGGTGAGCTCCGGTGGACCTCAGCGGCGGAAGCGACACATGCAGGAAATTGGAAGCACGATCTTAGTGAATCGCGGCAGCTCTGAATCCTCGTCAGACAACGCACCTCGAGGATCGCGACAGGACGGGTAAGTAAATGTGCCCCATTGTGTCCGAAAGGAATGAATGAGAACTGTATATTCAATGGTTTTTTGTAGGGATATATGTTTCTGGCCTAGTGGATAACCACTTAATATAGGTCTTTCCCAACATCAAGATCACATACAATATTGATATATTAAAAACTTATAATAACATGATTTAAGAAAGTCGTAGGGAAATAATACCTTAAATTTGGTAAAATCTGAAATTTTATAAGGCTAATTGTTTTTATTTTATGTCTTTTAGAAATTGGCAGATTGATGTTTGTATATATAATGGTGGTGGGTGTGTCACTGAGCATGTCTGAAGAAGGGGCCACGCCCTGAAAACGTCCTTGTACTTGATGGTTACGTTTTTTCCAGAATTACTGTCCAGTTCTGCTCAGGAATTGCCACTATCGGTCTGAGAGATATTATTCTATTATGTTCTATTGATTTACAAATTTCTCTCTTCCTCTTTACTGACATGCAGATGAGATTAGGCTAAAGATGAAAAACAGGAAGAAGAAGAAGTTGTAGAAGGCTGTAGAAGTTTTTTGTGACTTGGCCATGTGGTGACTAGGATAAGATGTAGCAAATGTTAACTTGACCTTCCACATTTCCCATCATTGAAATGAAGCCACTTCTATTGCTTCAATGTTTGGTGCTTCTGTGAGTCTTGTGATTACTCAGAGTTCCATTCTATAATATTGTATCTTGTGGAAATTTAAAGCGCAACTATAAAGTTATAGTGACTTGCCTAAATTATTATAATGTGATTCCCCCTTTGATGCCCACTTTGTGCTACTCGTCCTTTTATTTCCAAAGTTCTGGCATTTTCTGTACTGAAAGTGTTGGACAAAAATCTTTCTCTCCATAGGTGAAGTAGGCGGAGACTATTATCAGTCTATGCCCTCAAGCTGAGGCAGATTAGCTAGCCCAAAGATCCCATGATGCTTTCTGTTCTCTCTCAGTATATACATGGTGACCAGCCTGGCAGCTTTGATCACATGGAGGATCATAAAAAATATAATAAGTGGTAGAAATCATAAGTACATGCAGTCTATAACCTGTACTGTGTGACCACTAAGGGTTAAATGCTTATCTGCACAGAGGCGGCACTGCCGACAACAAGGTGGGGGAAGGGAGCAGCATAAGGTGCAGAAACAGACAGAGAAAGTTTTGTAGAATCACAGTCTGGGATGGAGGAACTGATAGGCAACAGGGGAGATCTTGTACCTCACTATTCTGTGCAGTGTATGAGCAGAAGCCCGTCTGCCCAGCCTAGGGTTCCTTAGTGACCAACCGAGAAACATGTATAGGAAGCCTTTGTGGCTTTTCCATTGCTTCTTTTATAGCAGAGACAATAACTGGGTCTGAGCACCAAGAGAGCCTTTAAGCACTGTGACATCATTTTTTAGCCCCAAGAAGCTGCTCTGTGGGGCAGTACAGGACTTCACAGGAAGCTAGTGGAAGAAGCTGTAGTATATCTGAAAACAGCACACTGGTCAGTTCTGAAAATAGTGAGAGAGGAGACACAATGGGGACAGAATCTAATGAGCAGAGATTAGTGATGATATACAACTCAAAGTACAGTATATATCACCCAAGTGTAAAGGGTTAAACAAGCCCTTCATTAGTGGAGAAATGAAGAACATTGTGTCTGGAGACTTTGCCAGTTCCACCTGGAGACACAAAATTACTCCCACACTTATCTATTTCTTTGTATGAACAGGAGGAATAAAAGCCTATAAAAAGCCCCTTCCATGTAGCCGGGGGAAGGTAGACGCGGTGGACAGGCCGCACCGGCAGCGCATTGTTATATAATATTCCAGTAGGATCTTATGAGGATATTTATGATTTTTTACATTGTGCAGTCAGTACATTCTAACTTCATGCTTCACATTATACTTTTATTCATAAAAGAAGCAAAACATTTAGACTTTAAAATACATTGAAGGTAAGTTCTTCTATTTGCTTTTGAGTGATTCCTTGCTTAGTTACTGTATATTCAGTAGTTACATAATCCAGAGGAAAGAAAGCATTCCCCTCTCACCCCGGGCCCCCGAGCACATGGATCCCTAATCCAGCAGTCCAAATTAATCAGTATTAAGATATTTAAGCATCATCTTAAAGGGATCCTTTAGGTTTTACCCCTCTAAACTACAGGCCACCTAAGGTCAGGAAATGTCCTTTCTAGAATTTACTCTTTTATATGAAATCCCACCAATTTACCGATAAAAGATCTCCTCCAAAGTCAGGCAAATATGACTATTCTCACCTCATTTTCACAGGAGATGAGTTAAGTTTAGTGGTTGCAGGGTCAGTAGTCTCTATCTTCTGTTCTATAGCTCCTACAAACACACATCTTTTATATCACTTAAGGCTTATGGTTTTGTTAGCTACAGAACCAGAGATACAGGCAGCTAAAAACATAGTTAATGCCAAGTTTTGTATCTCAAGGAACCATAAGGTGAGATTCTTATCTGTGAGAGGACACAAAAAAATGTTTCTAGGAGCAATAGAACAGAAGATAGGGCTCTCTGATGTTACATGACCCTTGCAACCTCTAAACTTGACTCATCTTATGTGAAAATGAGGTGAGAAGAGTCATATGTGCCTGACTTTGGTGGAGATTTTTTATACAATACAATACAACTTTATTGAACTCCTGGGGGTAGCCAATGCACAGGCAGCCACCTGAAGTGGCGCCATCTTGGCAGTGCATCTTTTCCTAAGTACCACTACAAGTACACAAGATTCAGAGGGGGAAGAGGCGATGGAGGAAAGAGGTAATGGTGCTTTTCAGTTACAGATTAAGTCCCTTAGTTCCCTTCTAGTTCAATTCTGGTATAATTCTTTTGCACTTAAAAATAGTTGCACTTAGAAAACGATGCACTGGGTAAGGCCAAGGTCAGAGACAGAGAAAAGAATCAGGAAGTCTCCAGGGAGAACAGCGAAATAGATTTGCATCTACACATTAGAGGTGCAGAGAAAGACAAGAGATTCTGGGAGGTTTGGTGCCGAATTAAGCAGACATACCTGTAAATGAGAGAAATGATTAATGGTGAGACCAGGCGGAGATAAAGACATTGCAGATTATGATGTAATGCAGGATGGTCATCTTCTATAATGCTGCATTCTGGTATAATTCTTTTGCACTTAAAAATAGCTGCCATTAGAAGATGCCTAGTTTAACCAGGAGGAAAAAAAGGATGGAGTAAAGGGAGGAGTAAGAGGAGAATAGAACAGGGGGTGGTATAAGGGAGAGGGGTAACAGGCCAAAAGAGGGTCGCACCAGGTGGGGGGGATTTGCAATGGTAGATTTCATATAAATGAGGAAATTCTGAGGAGACTAGTAGTTTAGTGGGATAAAATTGGGAGACAGATTCCCTTTAAGATAGCAATCCAGCAGACGCATCCAATATCTTCATAATTTAGGTTTTTAATGACAGTTTGTGTTTTTTCTGTTCAGTTTGTGGGCCACAAATTTTCTCTTTTTGGGATTTATGAAAACTGGTTCTATATTTCAACCAAGAAATATAAATTTCCATTCTTGTTAACTTTTTTAATGCTATTAAATGGTATTTGGGGATTTTAGTGATTTTTGAAATATATTTCTGTAGCACAATGGCACAAAATCTATATGAATGCCGGCACATACAAGTCTAACAGCTTTCATGTGTTGTTTCTTTGTAATTTTAACCCCTTAACGTTCTCTACGGCGCAGAGGTGCAGGGAATGTATGAAGAGGGCTCACCGGCTGAGTCCTCTTCATACAAGTTGCATATTGCAGCAAACCCCCACCGCTAATAATCGCGGTCGGTGCATCAAAGTCGACGGCGGCACTTAAAAGACGGCGGCGCGTGGGCCACATTTCTTCCGATCAGTTGCCATGACAGCCTCGGGTCTTCATTTGACCCGAGGCTGAATGGTTTCTGCAGATTTGTTACAATGAGCCAGTGGCTCATTGTAATGAATCACATGCAAAAACGCCATATACTGCAATACAGTTGTACTGCAGTATATGGTAGGAACGATCCGAATATCTAGGGTTAATGTACCCTAGATGGTCTAAGAAATAGTGAAAAAAAAAAAAAAGTTTAAAAAAGAAAAAAAATTTATAAATTATTAAAAATTCCCTTTCCCTAGAACGGATATAAAACATAATAAACAGTAAAAATCACAAACACATTAGGTATCGCCACGTCCCAAAATGCACGATCCATCAAAATATTAAAACACTTATAACCGTCTGTGACATCCGAGTCGAGAAATGGCGCCCAAATGTCCGAAATGCGACTTTTACACCTTTTTACATCACATAAAAATGGAATAAAAAGTGATCAAAATGTCGCACAGACCTCAAAATGGTAGCAATGAAAACTTCGGCTCATTTCACAAAAAAAGACACTTCGCCCAGTTATTAGCATCAGAAGGTGGCAAAATGTTGTTCTTCTTTTTTGTACACATTCGTTTAAATTTAGAAAATATATTAAAACGCAATAAAACCTGTATAAATTTGGTATCACCGTGATCGTACCGAACCAAAGAATAAAGTAGGTGTGTTATTTGGAACGCAGAGTCAAAGTCGTAAAAACTGAGCCCACAAGAACGTGACGCAAAAGGAAGTTTTTTTTCAATTTTTCCACATTTGGAATTTTTTTTCAACTTCCCAGTACACGGCATGTTAAAATATAACATTAAGGGAAAGTAAAATTTATTCGCACAAAATAAGCCCTCACACAGCTCTGTACACAGAAAAATGAAAAAAGTTATGGATTTTTGAAGGTAGAAGCGAGAAATGAAGACAGCCAGGGAGAGGTTGTTAAAAGGTAAGTCTGGTGGGCAAGGACTTCTCAAAAACCAGCATTTGTCCTTGTCAGGGCTCCCGGTAACAGGGGCAGTTGGAAATCTGAAATAATTGCCCTTATTAGGGCATTGGGAAGATCTGCATTAGACTTCATAGGCTGATATAATGCAGGGATATTCTTCCTGCTTTCAGAGTATTATGCAGCAATACCGGAAAAGACCACAAAGGAATATTAGCATTTACTTTATCATCCAGCAAGTTCTTGAATGTCCTGTCTCTGTATAGTAATCAGCTTCAGAAGAATGCTGTAATTAATACAATCTAACTCATAGATCATAGAAGTGCGGTTGTATGTGAATAGCGCCCAGTAATACCTTGATTGTGGTATATAGTGCACATCCAGTAATACCTCAACTTTAGAGTTGCCATTATAAGTTAATAGTGCACACTCATACGCGAATCCTCGCAATGTCTTCTGTGACCTGTTTCCGGAAATACCTTGATTGTAAAGGCGCTGTTTTCAGTTAGTAATGCACTACAATACATAGATCCTAGAAGTGCTGTAGCCACTAAAGAAATTTGTACTGTCGCATTTACAATCACCAAATTTTGCACAGCCACTCTCTGTGTGACTCGGGGAACGAGGCAGGCAGAGTGATTGGAAGTGAGTGAGAGACAGGCAGGGAGAGTGAGTGAGAGACAGGCAGGGAGAGAGAGTGAGTAAGTGACTAAGTAAATGAATGAGTGAGAAACAGAGAGACAGGCAGGGGGAGTGAATGAGTGAGAGACAGGGAGGGACAGTGAGTGAGAGACAGACAGGGAGAGTGAGTGAGAGACAGGCAGGGAGAATAAGTGAATGAGTAAATGAGTGAGAGACAGAGAGACAGGCAGGGAGAGTGAGTAAGTGAGAGAGAGACAGGCAGGGAGAGTGAGCGGTGAGTGAGAGACAGGCAGGGAGAGTGAGTGAGAGACAGAGAGACGGGCAGGGAGTGTGGGTGAGAGACAGAGAGACAGGCAGGGAGAGATAGATAGATACATACATAGATAAAAAATATTTTTTTTGTTAACTGATTCTATTTTGTTATAGCTAAGAGCAGTTACTTACTGCCCCGGGCAACACCAGGAGCTACAGCCAGTGTATTTATAAAAAAATGTGAAACCATTAGTGATGCAGAAGCTAGACATTTATTCAAAATTCAAAATTATTCCCCCAAACTTTTTTTTAATTATCCTGCTAACTTGTAACCATTTCTTAAGTAACTTAATTAACATGGCATTTCCTCTATATATAACAGTGACAAGAACTTTCTTTTATCTCCCCCAAATAACAATTCTTCTACCTGCGCTGATATATCTGATTCACTTCATTTGTACATTTTACCTTTACTTATACATTTAGTGACGATTCCAGCCAATGGAATGTATCGATAGTTACAAATCTCCTTCACCATCTCCGAGCTTAACTCTTCTCGAGTTTTAAAGGGCACCTACCACCACGATTCTACCTATAAAGGTAGATCGGGTGGTAGGTGTATGTAAGGGACGTGAGGAGAGCTCTTTTTAGAGCTAATCCTCACGTCCCCGCTAACTTTTAATAAACTTTATTCCCCTAACATGTAAATTTAGTTATGCGGCTACTGGGGCGTGGAGTAGCCGGGCACGAGGCTACACAGCGCGGCTACTCCACGCCCCAGTAGCCACGTTACTCCTCCTACCCTGTGTGTTCAGAGCACGGCATCCGAGAAGCCGGAGTTCTGCGCATGCGCAGTAGCTCCGGCCTCGGAGCTGTGGCTGCTCAGCTGCGTTCTGCACATGCGCAGAACGCCAGCATGTTGGGCGAGGGCGCGCAGCTACGAGGAGCTGCGCGCCGAACACACAGGGTAGGAGGAGTAATGTGGCTACTGGGGCGTGGAGTAGCCGCGCTGTGTAGCCTCGTGCCCGGCTACTCCACGCCCCAGTAGCCGCATAACTAAATTTACATGTTAGGGGAATAAAGTTTATTAAAAGTTAGCGGGGACGTGAGGATTAGCTCTAAAAAGAGCTCTCCTCACGTCCCTTACATCCACCTACCACCCGATCTACCTTTATAGGTAGAATCGTGGTGGTAGGTTCCCTTTAAATATATTTTGATGAAAATATTGTGTTACAAACTATAACCCTCACATCTTCCAATAAGTTATCTCCACTTTTCATGTATTCACCCAGTAAATTGAAACATAGGTGTAAAATGTAACATCCCTGCATCAGCCACCAATGTCTTCCGTTTTTCCAGCTTTTACTCAAAGGTCTGAATAACGGCCCAGAATCTTCCTTTACAACTGGCCTTTCCTTCATAAAATCTAACACATGAGATGCATTTTTTTCTATACTTAACCTGTTCTACCGTAATACGAATCTCTCTTCCCAATTTACAATACGGTCCTCGTATAAGTAGGCTAAAAAGTATAGACAAATTTGGTAAACATGTCCATCCTTTCTTCCGAAGCTTTAATATCTACACATTTCTCCACCTGCACTCATTTTGTTTTTCATTTATATTCCATCTTCTTGAAATATTTTTTCACTCTCCAGATTGGAAAGTTAGTAATTAAATGTACCTTATATACTCGAGTATAAGCCTAGTTTTTCAGCACAAAAAATGTGCTGAAAAACCCAAACTCGGCTTATACTCGAGTCAAAAAAATAAATATATCTAAACTCACCTTTCCGGCGACACCTGTATATCTTCTGTGCGATCTGTCTGGGAGCGGCGGCAGGCTATATACACTGGGGCAGGGTGCGGCAGGCTATATACACTGGGGCAGGGGGAGACACACTTTCTAACCAGCCAAACTCATGGTAACGTGTAAAACGCATACGTTTCTACAATGCTTCCAAAAATGCATTCCAAACGTCATATGAGAAGCCACATATGTCGTCATCGCCCTGGGGTGTGGTTAGAGTGCTTATAAATGCAGGCCATGGTCTCAAATCCAAAATATACAGTAGTGTCTACTCCTGTACCTAACCCCCTCACATGACTTGTGTCCAGGTTCATTTGAGACATTAGCAACAAAAAGTCTCAAAAAAAAAAAACTAAACTTTAGTTGAACCTGCCAGGATCATGATCATACATAAGGGGCAAAAAAGTCCTACCAAAAGTGTCAATTATACACCAAAAAAAACAATGATACATGTCCACCTATGAATCGAATCATGGATGATTCCCTCATCTCTCTATTCGGGTAAAATTCTTCTGACTAGCAATTCTCTGATCAAGCGTTTGCTTGGCAATTTCATTTTCTCTGATGGGTGAAGAAGATGCCAATGAAAGTTTTTAGTAAACTTTAACTTTTCCACATGTTGACTATGTAGCAATATAATACTGATTAGTGGAGCGTATATTGTAACAGGAGCGGCCATTGTGCAGGATTTGTGTCTAGTTTTTGTTTTCGAAGCGATCCAAAAACATCTTAAAATAAAAGTTGCAAACTCCACTATGAAGAAGGTGTACCTTATATACTCGAGTATAAGCCTAGTTTTTCAGCACAAAAAATGTGCTGAAAAAACCCAAACTCGGCTTATACTCGAGTCAAAAAAATAAATATATCTAAACTCACCTTTCCGGCCACCCCTGTATATCTTCTGTGCGATCTGTCCGGCAGGGGCTGGCAGGCTATATACACTGGGGCAGGGTCTGGCAGGCTATATACACTGGGGCAGGGTGTGGCAGGCTATATACACTGGGGCAGGGTCTGGCAGGCTATATACACTGGGGCAGGGTCTGGCAGGCTATATACACTGGGGCAGGGGCTGGCAGGCTATATACACTGGGGCAGGGGCTGGCAGGCTATATGCACTGGGGCAGGGGCAGGCTATATACACTGGGGCAGGGTCTGGCAGGCTATATACACTGTGTATTAAAATGCAATAAAACCTGTATAAATTTGGTATCACCGCGATCGCACCGAACCAAAGAAAAAAGTAGACGTGTTATTTGGAATGCAGAGTCAAAGTCGTAAAAACTGAGCCCACAAGAACGTGACGCAAAAGGAAGTTTTTTTTTTCAATTTTTCCACATTTGGAATTTTTTTCCAGCTTCCCAGTACACGGCATGTTAAAATTTATTATGCACAAATAAGCCCTCACACAGCTCTGTACATAGAAAAATGAAAAAGTTATGGATTTTTGAAGGTGGAGAGTGAGAAATGAAGACAGCCAGGGAGAGGTTGTTAAAAGGTAAGTCTGGTGGGCAAGGACTTCTCAAAAACCAGCAATTGTCCTTGTCAGGGCACTTAGGTGTATAGAGGAGGCACTTAGGTGTATAGGGCATTGGGAAGATCTGCATTAGATTTCATAGGGTGATATAATGCCGGGATTTTTTTTTTACTGCATTCAGAGTATTATGCAGCAATACCTGAAAAGACCACAAAGGAATATTAGCATTTACTGCATCAACCAGCAAGTTCTTGAAGGTCCTGTCTCTGTATAGTAATCAGCTACAGAACAGTCCTGTAATAAATACAATCTAACTCATAGATCGTAGAAGTGCGGTTGTATGTGAATAGCGCCCAGTAATACCTTGATTGTTGGTAAATAGTGCACATCCAGCAATACCTCAACTTTAAAGGTTCCATTATAAGTTAATAGTGCACACTCATACGCGAATCCTCGCAATGTCTTCTGTGACCTGTCTCCGGAAATACCTTGATTGTAAAGGTGCTGTTTTCAGTTAGTAATGCACTACAATACATAGATCCTAGACGTGCTGTAGCCACTAAAGAAATTTGTACTGTCGCATTTACAATCACCAAATTTTGCACAGCCACTCTCTGTGACTCAGGGAACGAGGCAGGCAGAGTGATTGGAAGTGAGTGAGAGACAGGCAGGGAGAGTGAGTGAGAGACAGGCAGGGAGTGTGAATGAGTGAGAGACAGGCAGGGAGAATAAGTCAATGAGTAAATGAGTGAGAGACAGAGAGACAGGCAGGGAGAGTGAGTGAGTGGTGAGTGAGAGACAGGCAGGGAGAGTGAGTGAGAGACAGAGAGACAGGCAGGGAGAGAGAGTGAGTGGTGAGAGACAGGCAGGGAGAAATAGATACATAGATAGATAAAAAATATATTTTTTTGTTAACTGATTCTATTTTGTTATAGCTAAGAGCAATTACTTACTGCCCCAGGCAACGCTGGGAGCTACAGCCAGTGTATTTATGAAAAATTGTGAAACCATTTGTGATACAGAAGTTAGGTATTTATTAAAAATTCTAAATTATTTCCCCAAACTTTTTATTGATTATCCCGCTAATTTGTAACCATTGTAACCATGACTTAAGTGATTTAATTTACAGGGCAGTTCCTCTCGGGTGCCTCTATATAACTCTGACAAAATCTTTCTTTTATCTTCCCCAAATGACAATTCTTCTACCTGCACTAATATATCTGATTCACTTAATTTGTACATTTTACCTTTACTTAGACATTTAGTGACAATTCCAGCCACGTGGCCACTGGATCTATAGAGCCGACAGTAGCTAAGGTTTTGGAAACAAACTTCCCCTACCACCATGTCAGATCGTATAGTGGGAATTAAGGATGTTAGGAGAAATAAATGATAGAGTAGTGTCACGGGTTCCTCTGCGACCTCCCTCCCCCGCTCAGGTGCACCCGTGCCGCGCTTCACGGCTGCCCCGCTCCCCCGCGTTCCTACTTACCCCATCCCGTTCCCACGCCGACTCCGGGCACCCGGCGCTGGCCATTTTCACTAAAACTATTTAAACCTGCCTCTCTTGCTATTTGCCTGCGATTCCTGCGTCCTGTGTCTTCTGCGTTCCTGTGTCTCCTGCGTTACCTGAGCTTCTCTGTGTTCCCGTGTACCAGTGTTCCTCCGTGTTGCTGTCCTGTTTGCTGTGTTCCCGTACCCTTCTGCTTCGACCTCCTGTTGATGACCCTGGACGGGACTCTGACGTTGCATCTCTGCCGCCTGCCCTGACCTTCTGCCTGGACTTTGACCACGAGACTGTCTGCCGTCTCTATACTACAACCTTGGCCGCCACTGCAGACAAGTCACGCCTGAGGAACTACCTGGTGGTACCAAGCCGCAGCTTGTCTAACCCGCCTTGCGGCGGGCTCTGGTGACAACCGGGTACCACTTAGACTCCGGTCCTAGGTAGTGGCTTGTGTCATCGTCTGCAGTGGTCCAGAAGATCCACACCTGCAAGCCTGACAAGTAGACCCTTTCCTGCAGTTTGGGAGGTCTGGAAAATGCACTGGTAATGCATGATGCTAATTTATAATTTTTGCTTTTGTTTCCCATATTTTCTTGCATCTTTTCTATATGGAACATGCACGGCTTAGTATTTACGACTCATTCAGAATGCACAGTGATTGAGACGGTATATATCACAAAGATTGCTAACTTTTTATTCCATATACTGATTTGCTTTGAAACTCCAATTTGATCTGCTATATTATAATGTGTATGTATTACTCATATTACAGCAGTCAAGCTCATCGATGGATTTGGAACAAAGGAGCAGTCAGACAGAAGAGATTGGAGATGACAAGGTCCTTAGCTATACACTCTATTGGGGAGATTTATCAAGGGTTAGTGCATTGGGGCACATTTACTAAGAACAATACAGTTTGTACTATGTGCATTGTCCTGTGTAGTGTGCAGGGGGCACCAGATTCAGGATTTGTGGCACCTAGTCTTCATGGCCTTTGCATTGCTCCGACAGACTGTACAAATTTTTTTGGCACACCTTTAACATGGGGCATGCGACTAAATTCTGTCGGACCTTGCATGATAAATGTGGCGCATGGTCCGACTGAGCACTGGTCACCCCCTTCACCTTAAGAATAGTGCTGCCGTGACACAAAAGGGTCCAGTGTTACACATATGTGGACGGAAACTTTTTAAATACATGTGCAAGCAGTTTGCACCTAAAAGGACGAGCAAAGTCTGACTTAAAACTGGGGCACAGCCATTAGTAAATGTGGGCCATGGTGCCAGCACTTGATGTTAACCCCACAGGTCGTGTTAGCCTCTTAGCTCATACAAGGCCCAACAATTCTACGCAAGGCTCCATCTGATGTAGAATTACTCTATAACCTGTTCCAGAAACAGGTGCAGGCTATAGCTGGTGTGTCGACACTGGGCATTCCGTGCCACCCCACTCACCGGCATGGCATGGTCTTCTCCACACTCACTTGGGTTGAGGTTGGTACAACCAGGAAATGTGATTTTATTCGCCTTTATTATATATCACAGGGTTGTGGCCAATATATTTACAACTATATCATGGATCGCACCAATATTGTGTACTATGTGCAGTGTCCTGTGTAGTGTGCAGGGGGCGCCAGATTCAGGATCTGTGGCGCCTGGTCTTCATGCCCTCTGCATTGCTCCGACAGACTGTACCAATTTTTTTGGCACACCTTTAACCCCATCGCGCACCCTGACGTGATACTACATCATAGGATGCGGGTCGTTCCCGCACCTTGACGTAGCTCAGATGCTGAGCCCGTGCGATCGCCGCGGGATCCCGGCGGTACGCGGTAGCCGGGATCCCACAGTAGCAGCCAGGATCACGACTATCGCGATCCCGGCTGTCTAACCCTATAGACGCCGCGGTCGTTGTGACCGCAGCGTCTATAGTGAATCGCTGCGACGATCGGCACCCTCCGTGCATGGCACGGAGGTGGCGATCGTTGCCATGGCAACCCTGAAGCCCGATAAGGACCCCAGGGTTGCCTTTACTAGAAGCCTGTTAGGATCGTGCGGTAAGCACGATCTAACAGTGCTGATGTCAGCCTATGCAGAATGCATAGGCTGACTATGTAATATGTTACAATATATTAGTATTGCAGTATATTACAATGAACAAGTGATCAAATGATCACTTGTGTGAACGCACCCTTAGGGCGGTGGCACACGTGGCGTTTTGAACCCGTTTTTAGGCCGTTTTAAGCAGTCTGTTAAAAACACAAGCGGTTTTTGAAAATGCATCCGTCTTTTGACCATTTTGTCCGCTTTCCAAGTATCTTGATTAAGATAATTGGGGAAAAAACGGTCAAAAATGCATGCGTTTTTAACAGACTGCTTAACAATGGCCTAAAAATGGGTTCAAAATGCCACGTGTGCCACCACCCTAAGAAGTACGGTAATACTGCAAATAAATTTCAATAAAATGTGAATGCAAAATAAAACAAAAACAGCCCAACAGGTTTACCTGCAAAATTCTAAACATTTAACCCCTTCGCGCACCCTGACGTGATACTACGTCATAGGATGCGGGTCGTTCCCGCACCTTGACGTAGTATCGCTTCTGAGCCCGGGCGATCGCCGCGGGATCCCGGCAGTACGCGGTAGCCGGGATCCCGCAGTAACAGCCAGGATCGCGACTATCGCGATCCCGGCTGTTTAACCCTATAGACGCCGCGATCATGCATGGCACGGAGGTGCCGATCGTTGCCATGGCAACCCTGAAGCCCAATAAGGACCCCAGGGTTACCTTTACTAGAAGCCTGTTAGGATCGTGCTGTAAACAGTGCTGATGTCAGCCTATGCAGACTGCATAGGCTGACTATGTAATATGCTGCAATACATTAGTATTGCAGTATATTACAATGAACAAGTGATCAAATGATCACTTGTTCATGTCCCACCCTGGGACAAAATAAAACAGTAAAAAAAAGTTTAAAAAAAAAAAAAAAGTGCAATTAAAAAAAATTATTAAAAAAGAATAAAAGTCCCTTGAAGTCCCATCCCATGCAATAATACAATAAAACATAAAAAAGTGAAAATCACCAAAAAAACACAACATATTGGGCATCACAACGTCCGTTACAACCCGTACAATAAAATAAAATCGTCACTGAACCCGTACGGTGAACGGCGTAAAAAAAAACAAAAAAACATGCAAAAATTATGAAATTTTCACATCTGACCTCATAAAAAGCGCATAAAAAGTAATCAAAAAGTAACATTTACCCCGGCATGATACCAAGAATAAGTACAGCTTGTCTCACAAAAAATAAGCTATAAACCAGCTCTGTAAACAAAAAAATATAAACGTCACTGAACCCGTACGGTGAACGGCGTAAAAAAAACACAAAAAAAATTGCAAAAATTATGAAATTTTCACATCTGACCTCATAAAAAGCGCATAAAAAGTAATCAAAAAGTTAAATTTACCCTGACATGATACCAAGAATACAGCTTGTCCCGCAAAAAACAAGCTATAAACCAGCTCTGTATACAAAAAAATATAAATGTTCTGCCCATTGTTACATGGCAATACAAAAACAAGCAAATTTCTCACAAAATTAGTTCTATATTCTGCAAAAGAAGTTAACCATAAAAAAGCCATATAAATGGGGTATCGCCGTAATCGTGATGACCCGTAGAATAAAGATAACACATTATTTTTATGGTACGGTGAACGTCCGGCGAAAAAAATACTAAAAACCATAAACAAGAATTAATTATTTTTTTAACCACCACAAAGAAAGAGTTAATAAAATCTGATTATTATCTATTGAACCCCCGTAAATGATGGACCTGAAAAGTGGATCTCATCCGCAAAAAAATAATCTCCCATATGTCCAAATTACAAAAAAAAATAAACATTTTATAGCCTGTAAAATGTGACATTGCAGATCTGCTCTGGATGGCGCAGCTTCCCTTCTATGCCCGGCCGTGCGGCCGTACAGCAGTCACCACCACATATGGGGCATCCTTATACTCGGGAGAAAAAGGGTATCAAACTTTGTGGAGTTTTTTGTCATTTAATACTTTGTAACGGTTTAATTTTTGGCCAAAATTAATACATTGTCTAAAAAAATTACAGCTTGTAAATTACACCTCCATATTGTTTTAACCCATGTGAAATCTGTGTTGTACTTTTCCTCATGTTTCTTATTATTTATATACTGATTGTTTTGGGGAACATCTTTCTAATCTTCACCATCATCGTCAGTCCCAGGGCCTCATACAGATGAACATAAGTCTATTTCTAGGAGGGACAGAATGCGTCCTGCTGGCGGTGATGGCCTATGACCGGTACATCGCCATATGCTTCCCCTTACGTTACACCGTCATTATGAGCTGGAGGATGTGTAGATACATTATTGTTACTATGTGGGTGGGAAGTTTTATTGTATCGACTGTTCCCACTATGTCCAGACCTCTTGTATTTTGTAAAGATAACACATTGAACCATTTCACTTGTGAGGTTCTGGCTCTTCTGGAGGTGGCCTGTGGTGACCTCTCCTTCTATAAGATAACTATAGTAGTTGTTAGTACATTTACACTTTTATCATCACCGGTTTTCATTCTGGTCTCTTATATTTGTATTATTATGTCAATATTAAAAATCCACTCATCCAGTGGTCGATCTAAAGCCTTCTCCACCTGCGCCTCCCACCTCGTTGTGGTATTGATGTTTTTTGGGACAACTCTGACCACGTACATGGGACCAGGCAGTTCTTCAGCTAATCTAAAATATATTGCCCTCATTTATGCTGTTTTTACTCCTTTACTAAATCCTTTTATCTATAGCCTGAGAAATAATGAAGTAAAGAAGGCCTTTCAAAAATTTTTGGTTGCGAGAAGCCATCTAACGAAACGTATAGATCGTATCAGATAAATAGTTTCATTGTAAAATGGCGCAGGGAATCCAGCAACAGGGCCATTCCCCATTTAAACATTGCTAAAATTCTGGATGTTTGTATTTACTGTAATGATAAGTTTTTTTAAAAACACAACTTACATGTCAGTGTTTCTTCCCTGGATAAAATGCACTTTTTACTATACTGAAGTATTTCTACACTTATCCATACCCAATTAAAACCTAAGTCCACATTTAATCCAACCTAGAGTCGAGGCCCATTCGTAGACACCTTCTACGCATTAGTGTCTTCCGACCTCAGAACCCTTAAAAGACCAAACAAACATATACCGAATTTAAATCCAAAAGAAAGAAAAGCCTTGAAAGAACTTATGGCCAATCCACAAATCACCATCAAACCAGCCGACAAGGGTGGCGGAACAGTGATCCTTAACACTGAGGATTACATCTCAGAATCACTAAAAATTATCTCCGATACCAACTACTACGAACCCCTGGACATGGATCCCAAATAGGAACATCTGGAATCACTTACAAATCTGCTGAAGGATGCACAAAGATCTGGCATCCTAAATAAAAAAGAACACCAGTGCATCTTGCCCAGAAATCCAAGAACAGCACTTTTCTACTATCTCCCAAAAATCCATAAGGATCCTATCCATCCATCCGGCCGCCCATCATTTCAGGTATTAACTCGTTCACCTCCAACCTGTCCGAATACATTGATGTGCTCCTCCAAGATTATGTAAGGCAACTACCAACCTATCTGAGGGACTCAACACAATTAATTTTGGAATTAAAAGATTTCCAATGGAAACCCACATTCCTCTTGATGACAATGGACGTAACAGCTTTATATACAAACATCTCCCACACTTTGGGCATCCAGTCTGTATCCCAAGTCTTAGAGAGGGACCCCAAGATGACCAACTCACAAGTCAAATTCATCCTAGAAAGCATTTGCTTCATTCTCGATCACAACATCTTTTCCTTCCGTTCATCATTTTACATTCAAAAAAGGGGTACAGCGATGGGCACCAGATTCACCCCGAGTTATGTGAACCTCTTTATGGGGGAATTTGAAAGAACCTTCATAGTTGGTAACCTCCTCTACAACGAGAAGATTGTGCTATTTAAACGATTTATAGACGATCTATTTATCGTATGGGAAGGCTCTGAGAGTGAAGCAAGAACGTTTCTGGGAACCATCAACAGCAACCGCTGGGGCATAACCCTAACCCTGAATCTTTCTCCCACTCATATTGAATTTCTGGACCTTAAAATATTAGTTGACCCCAATGGCACAAAACTACTAATAGAAACATTTTTCAAAACTGTTGATGTTAACAGCTTCTTGGATTTTTTCAGCTCTCATCACAAGAAGTGGCTTAAAAATATTCCATACAGCCAATATAAAAGGGTCCGGAAGAACTGCACCGACCCAAAAACTTTCAGAACTCAATCAGATGTCCTTAGAAAAAGGTTTGCACAGAAGGGATACCCACCATCTATCATCAAAGATGCCTAACATAGGACAAATGTCCTAACCCAGGAGGAATGCCTCCAACCATCACGCAAAACCTTAACCCAGGATAAAGACAGAATCTGTATTTTATCACTACCTTCTCCTCAGATCACAGGAATATACAAGCCATATTAGAAAACCATTGGGCCATACTTAAGAAAGACCCATACCTCTGCAAAGAATTACCTAAGGCCCCCATACTTACCTACAAACGCGCTCCAACGCTTAAATCCATTCTGGCTCTGACCAAACCACGTCCCTCGACTATCCAGGCTAAACCACTCTCACAACACCCCTCTATGTTTCCCACACTCAAGGGGACTTTCCGTTGTAACAGCACGAGGTGCATGACATGTGGAATCATTCAACACGGAAAAAAGACCTTCATGTCAAATACTACCACAGAATCCTTCCAAATCTTGTCCTTTCTCAACTGTGCCTCCGAATATGTTGTGTATCTTTTGGAATGCCCCTGTACACTACAGTACGTTGCCAGGACCATCCAACCCTTTAGAGAAAGGGTTAATAACCATAGGAGCAAAGTTAAAACCGGATTCATACTCCATAGTGTCTCAAGACATTTCAAAAGTCATCATAATAGCGACTTCAGTGTAGCAAAGGCACGCATCATAGAACAAATCCCAAGCCATCATCAAGACAGACTGAATCAACTCACCAGAAGAGAGAACTTTTGGATATTCAAACTGAATACCATGTGCCCCTATGGCTTAAATGAATGTCTGGAAAAGATATGACATATGCCCAGTACATAATCTAGCACCTCCATTTCCACTTGTAACTTCCAGCCAAGCCCCCACTTTGATGTACAGTTCCACTTTTATTACATTTGATTCAGTTATATACTCTTAGTCCAATCCATCTCCCCTATGTTCCATTCCCCTTCTTCCAAACATCCTACTCCCAGCACCACACGGCTATTTTAACCTGCTCATCAAACAGCATGCACATTGGATGGTCTCCTCTACTCTGAGTAAGTTTAATCTTGGGCTCCTTTCAAAATTATCTTCCTTGTGAACCTTACAATATTCGAATCCTTTTTTCCCCACCCACAGCATTGCTCATTATTACAATAAGGCTACTTGCCTCCCGCCCTGGTGTACCACATATCAGCTCATTATCACGTATCGCTACTCCCGTAACAGTTCATCAACTGTTAGTCAGTTTTAATTAGCCCAACTCTGCTAAGTACCTACACCTTACACTAAGTTATCGAGCAGTTTTCTTATTTATTCACCCATTTCTCCTCCACAGTTTGTCATTATTAGCCAATTTCACAAAATGCATAAGGATATTACCTACCCCCGGATAAAGCCAAGTATTTATCCCTAACATTAGACTGCTCTAAAAGTAGGGGAAAAAAACAAAACAAAGGCAAACAAGAGGATGGCGCCTCGTGTGATACTGTGAGGATAAGGAGAAAGAGGTACGTATGGTATCCAATGGAACCACACAGAAAATAGGGGGGTATGTAGGAAGTGACCCCCCCCCCTAGAGGTGTGCTCACCTTATTATAAAGTTAATGCGCTTTTAAAGTATCCGTAAGCTGCCCTTCAGCGTGCTGGTGTTTAACCTAAGTTAAACCAGTGATCCAATAGACAGAAGGGGTGGTTTAGAAAACCAAAAGAGGGCTGGAACGGCGCTATTCGGACAAGGGTTTTCACGAGGATTAAAATGCTTTATTCCATAGTAGACGCGTTTTGGGCTAATCAGCCCTTCTTCAAGTACAATTGGATAAAATAGGAGGTGATTTTCAGCGCCAGCTTAATCCGCCAAACCAATTATAATAGCACAGACTAAGGGGCTGGATAGAACCACTGAAGCCTAGAGGAACTGAATAGAAATCCAATCCCAAACCCCCCTTTATCAGTAATTCATATCATAAAAATATAATTTATTTATTTATATATTTTGCATTATAATATCATTTATCATATTTTACCTCCAAAAGATATGTCTTATCCTATTCTTAAGGAAAAAACTGTTCCTCTAAACAGCTCATTTGTGGCTGTAATATTCCTCTGTCTATGTCAATAACCATGACTACTCTCAAGTATTTTAATCAAATGTATGTATATATATATATATATGTATATATGTATATGAATTATTCCTAAACCACAACCCTTGATATCTTTGATGTATAAGTTTTATGAGTTTTATTGTATATGACGTCACTCTTTGATAGAATGTACCCTCCTTTTTTATCCACCACAGAACAACATCCAAAAAATCTATTGGACCTGAGGAAGGGGAAATTCTCCCCGAAACGCGTTGTACCCATACCTTTATCTGTTATTGAACACTAATAAATGTTTTTATGCTTGATACTTGCATTTATATGTACTTATCTCTGCCTTTATGAATAGTCTGACTTTACAACGCCCAGCACGCAGCACACTAATTCTACTTATCCACTAAGCAGCGCGATATTACATCCGGTTATCCTATCCTACTACTAACCTGTCTTACATCAGGAACTCATTCCTGCACACCGGAATCTGCAGCAGCTCACATTTAATAAGTCACCAGGGGCGCAATTCCCTTTCTATATTCAAACTTGGTAGTCACCATTTAATCCCCTCTTACTCAACCCTCCATTCCCATGGTGCGCGGTGTCCCCTTATAACAAATTACAATTCCTGAAAAGAAAGGCATGATATGCATACTAGCATTAAAGGCAATCCTTTTAACTTGAAATAGAGATCAAAATGCACATACAAATGTCTCTTTCCTGTAAGGGAAGGCATAAAATGCAAATAAATAAATAGGCTTTTTCTCAAAGCAAATTGACTATAAGTCTCTCGGAGCGCTAGTACAGAGAGTACATCCTCTTGGCACAGTCCTTGATGAAGGAAAAAGCAGCAAAAATAATACAAAGGGTCTCCTCTTGAGGTGAGGGACACAGTCTTTCGAAGAGGTAGTTGTTGTTGCTCTGCAGGCAGGGGAGAGGGGGGCTTTCATAGCTCAACTGGGGACAAGTTCAAGGAGGGTCTCTTGACTTAATAATAAATAATAAGAGTCCATGAAAGTCTCTTGCTCTTAGAGGATAATGGGAGAAAAATCCAAAAGAGTCATATATACAAAAGAAGAATGGGCTTCAGCTCATCATGGATTACTGTCTGAGTCTGCAACAGGGGTTAGGACCTCAGGGTCCGAGAAATTTACCTGCTTAGGGTTACAACCCTTGCGCTGGGAAAGCTGGTACTCCTGCAGGTATCCAGGAGTCTTTCCTTTTGTCTCCCATTGGGATCTACAGAGTACCTGTTGGTAGAAAATCACTGTCTTATTGTCATCGTCCTTGGTGTCAGGCATTGGAGTTGGAGATGCAGGTGCCTCGGGTTTGATGGGGGCAACAGTTTCAGGAGCAGGGTCATCCTCCAGGGGCAGCAGTATCGCGGACTTCTGCAGGGATGGTGGCCTCTCCTGAGTAGATCTCACTGGGGTAGAGACAATCACAAAAAACTGAGCTAAAGTCACAATGTCAACAAAACACAGAGGGTCTCTTGGACTGGGTGCTGGGATCAGAGGCATTGACACAGGGGTGAAGGAGTAAAGACATCTCTTCAGTCAGTTCTTGTGTACCCGGAGTATTGGACGGTTTCCTATTAAAATCTCTTAGACTTCAGGGAAAATAATTGTAGATGATAGTCATTGCATATACATGACCGGATCTGCTGGGCTCCAACTTCACGTGTTCTAGGGCCACAATCTCCAAAGGGATGTATGTATAGGGGCCCTTTGATTATGTTGCTCTCCCCGAGCGATGGCACAGGCTGGGCACTCCCAACACCAGGCCTCGATGTCTGGTTTCATGTGCACCCAGTAGAACCGCTTCCGGAGGGTAGTGTCCGGACTGCTCATGGTACATATCCAGCACTGTCTTGGCATCCCTCCTGGGGATCACGATCTGATAAAGCTGGTCATAGGTGATGGGATCCAGAGTTCTTCTCTTTAGCAGGCCCTGATGCATACTTCATCTGGTGCCACAGTTGGGACAATTCTCTGTCAGCCCTGCGCCGATGGATTCTTTCAGGCACTCGCCCGTTAAAAAGATAGTCCATCAATTCTCCTATGGCACAGCTATCGGCCTGAAGACTCAACCAGAGGTCCTTCTCTATGAGTGGCTCAGACTCTCCTTGTTGTGGAGCAGGTGCTTCAGAGGGCTGGGGATAGACTCTCTTGGCATAGAACACAGGTATCTCAAAGTCTTCCCACTGAGCATCCATGGAGGGTCCAAGTCCATTGGTCAGGGAGATGGGACAGAGCATCGGCATTGTCGTCGGTTTTGCCGGCCCGGTACTTGATGGTGAAGTTGAAATTGGCTAGCCTGGAGGCCCACTGCTGTTCCAGTGCCCCTAACTGGGCGGTGGTCAGATGCACCAAGGGGTTATTGTCTGTGAAAATGGAGAAGAAGGAAGCCATTAGATAGTCTTTGAATTACAACTCCAACTTGAATGAGCTGTAATTCTGGTCATTCTGCTCCAGTTCTCAGAGGGAACAGCTGGCGTAGGCCATGGCTCTTTCAGTTCCATTCTGGAGCTGGGATAGTACAGCCCAAAGGCCCTCTTTTCTGGCATCAGTGTAGAGTATAAAGGGCAGATTGTAATCTGGATATCCTAGCACCGGTGGCTCAGTCAGCCTTTGCTTCAGCATCTGGAACGCTGCTTCAATTTCTGCGGTCCAGTCGATGGTCCTAGGTACTTTACACTAGGCTGTAACAGATGGCACTTGGATGGCTTAACCTTCTGCCCATGCCAGGTCAGGATTTGGAAGACTTCGGTCAGATGTTGGAGGTGATCATCATAGGTCTTGGAGTACATGCGGATATTGTCCAAGTATAGTAGGGCGGTATTGAAGTTTTGATGTCTCAAACATCTCTCCATTAACTACTGAAATGTGCCCGGGGCATTGCATAGGCAGAAGGGTATATTGTTGAACTCGAACAGGCCCATTGGAAAAGAAGATATCTGACCCTTAGGCTGTGAGGGATTCCTCAATTCGAGGCAGCGGATAGGTGTCCTTGTTGGTGAACACAGAAGCTTAGAGTTCCATCCTTCTTCTTCACAAGGACCAGCGGGGCAGCCTATGGGCTGTGGCTCTCCTGGATAACATTGGCTGTCTTCATCTCTTGTAGCAGCTTCTTTACCTCTTGGTAACATGCTGGAGGAATTGGCTGATACCTCTCTTTGATAGGATTATGGGAGCCAGTATGGATGGTATGCTGGATCATGGTAGTCTGCCCAAAGTCCAGCGGGTGTTTGCTGAGGGCTTGGTCATGCTGAATGATGACCAGGATGACAATCAAGGATACCTTGCACTTGGTCCACAGGAGTGATATCGTTGTCTCCAATATTGAGCTCAAACCACCAGGATTGCACGGTAGGCTCACCTTCAGTACTTTGGTTAACCTCCAACTGTTGGGAGGCAGATGGGGAAGTTTCCACTATATCTTCAGGGTGGATGCTGAAGAAAGTCGCCACTTCTTGGTATCTTCTCAGATCTACTGGGGAGTCTCTCATATTTAGCAATCGGATTTAGCACTTGTCCTCCAGATACCGTGACTAGGCTCCTGACTGCCAAAATGGCTAAGTCTTCATCAGCTGGTAGAGGCTTTACCATGGCCTGGTAGTCTTGACCTTGAAAACCCATGCAGGTTCAGCACTATACTAGTGTCTCAGTCCCAGGTTGAAGGCAGACAGGTGGAGGATATTTGATCCAGACTCTGCAAATTTCTCCGTTGGGGCCAGCAAGCTTCTGTTGCACTGCCTGGACTTTCATGGTCATTTGAATCACCTTCCTAGAATCACTGGACATTGTCGGTAGGGAGTTCTGGAGAACCTTCAGCACTTCAAGGTAGCAGTGGTGGGGGACATTGGTACCCAACACCAAGGAGAAGTTACAGTCTTCAGGAAGTTACATTACCACTACGCCTTGTCTGGATAATTCTTTATCTCTGATGATAAGTGTGGGCTATCAGTAGCCGCAGATGGGTACAGTGTTCCCATTAGTAGCAATGATGTTCAGACTTTGGAGGCTGTAACAGGCATGCTCCTCTTTGGCATTTCTCTTAGGTAGAACTGTGGATGGTGGTCACTTGAGAGCTGGTATTGATTAAGGAATAAAAATAATAACTTTATTTTCCCCATAGGGGAAATTATTAGTGTTACTGAAAACCGCCATGTCGTTACATAGAAAAATACAACCACAGATTCATACACACTTACAAATACAAGTATTTAAATATTTAATTAAAAAGATATATTACATATATTAAAAATTTTCACTCAGGAACTCCCTTCGTGTTGGCTAGGACAATCACAGAGGGGATAAAAGAGAGTTTAAATCTGTTGGTCCTACATTTGAGTTGGAGAAGCTGTCACAAAAAGTGCTACTCCGCCCATTAAGAATAGAGTGCAGGGGGTTGGATATATTGCTTAAAATTGAATCCATTTTGGTCAACATTCTTGAACACAGAACTGTCTCCCGCTTTTCCAATGGAGCACCCACAATTGTGCTCGCTTTCTTAACCATCTTTTCTTTTGTTTTTGTTAAATATAATTGTAATCCATTCACTTTACACCATGTCACAAATGAATTTACAGTTGCCTGTATTTCTCCAGATCACCCTGATGTATGTACCCAACAATTGCGGCGTCATCCGAATGCTTTTCCCATAAAGCACTCGCATCCATTCTTCTGAAAATCTGCAGGTCGGAGGTGGCTGTGAGTAACGTAGGAGCCCCACAGGGGACGGTATTAGCCCCCTGCAGGAAGCTCATCAAGCTCTCTGGCCACTCTTCTTCTCCCGATTCAATTTCCTCATTCATTTCCATCTGGCTGAGAAGAGCGTCAAGGCTAATGCCCTCTCTCGTGTCTTGGATGTTATTGGGGAAGAACTGGCTCCTCAGCATATCATCTTCCTGAACGGCTGGTTGTGGCCGCTCCAGTGGACTTCCGGCAGCTCCCGCCGGGCAAGACTTATGTCCGACCTGCCCTTCGGAAGAATATTCTGACTTGGGGGCATTGCTCTTGACTGGCTGGGCATCCTGGGGTGCATCGCTCTGTAGCCTTCATTTCCCGTTACTATTGGTGGCCAGATCTGGTCCAAGACATACAGGATTTTGTGGGTTCCTGCACCTCCTGTGCTCATAATAAGCCATCACACCACAAATCCACTGGTCTCCTGATGCTGCTACCGATACCCAGCTGCCTGTGGACTCACGTGGCCTTGGACTTTGTCACGGACCTTCCACCTTCCTCTGGAAATACCGTCATTTGGGTGGTAACCGACCGGTTCTCAAACATGTCCCATTTTGTCCCACTGCCTTGTCTGCCATCTGCTCCTTGCCTTGCCAGACAGTTCTTCACCCACATCTTTCGGCTACATGGACTTCCATCGCACATAATTTCAGACCGAGGGGTCCAGTTTGTCTCCCGCTTCTGGCGATCCCTATGTAATCAGCTGCAGGTGAAATTGGACTTCTCTAATTCTTACCATTCGCAGTCTAATGGACAGGTAGAGAGAGGTAACCAAACTCTGGGCTTTTACCTTTGTCATTTTGTCGCTGCCCGTCAGGATGACTGGTCCACTTTGTTGCCATGGGAAGAGTTCTCCTATACCTCCCTGGACTCGGAGTCTGCTGGTGCAGCCCTGTTCTTTATTGTTTACAGACGAATTCCATGCCTGCCTCTTACTCTGGCAGTTCCCTCGGATGTTCCTGTGGTGGAAGATTTGTTCTGGACCTAAAGTCTATCTGGGAAAAGACCAAGGCCTCCTCCAGTCTTCTCTCTGGGTGACAGGGTGTTGCTTTCGTCCGGATACGTTCAGCTGAAAATCCCCAGCTACAAGCTTGGACCACGTTTTCTGGGGCCTTTCAAGTCGGTGAGGTGCATATACCCTGTGGCATAAAAACTTCCTCCGTCCATGCGAATCCTGAACTCCTTCCACGTCTCTCTCTTGAAGCCAGTCATCCTGAACCACTAGTCTCAGCAAGTGGCACTTTCTGCTCCAGTGGCTGATTCCACCAATCTCTTCGAGGTAGAGGAGTTCTTGGATATGCAAACAGTGAGAGGTAAGTGGTTCCTCCTTGTTGAATGAAAGGGGTCCGAGCCTTAGGAGATATCTTGGGAGCCTGAGAATAACATTCTGGTCCGTGGCCTCTTTCAAAGGTTCCCCCAAACAAAGAAGAGGGGAGGCCAAAGTGGGAGAGTACTGTCATAGGTGCACCCATGCCTCAGGTCGTGGGAGCACCCGTGCCCCTTACTGTGCGGGTACCCCTGCAGCCCCCGGCTCCCCTCCATACATTACCTGTATGCGTTCCCACTTCCTAGGGCGCACGTATGCCGACATGCTTTAAAAGGCCATTGCACCACTGATTGGTGCTGGTCATTTCCAGGAAACAAATTTAAGCCAGCCTCTCCCAGCATTTTCTCCCCGGATCTTCGTGTCTTGTGCCTTAGAGAAAGCTGATGCCCTGCGCTGTTATTGTGATTTCCCGTTGTGACCCCGGTTCCGTTCCTGACTACGCTAGTTTGCTGCTTGCCTTGACCTGTTGCTACGCCCCCGACTCTGATCCCATGCTGCCAGTCCTGACCTCCTGTCTGTCCCCAACTACGAGATTGCCTGCCGTTCCTGTATCTCGTCCTCGGCTGCCACCACGGACAAGTCACGCCTCTGGAATGTACTGGTGGTACCATGCCACAGCAATACCATCCTGCTTTGCGGCGGGCTCTGGTGAAGACCGGGTGCCACTAAGACTCCAGTTCCAGGTATTGGCTTGTGTCATTGTCCGCGGTGGTCCAGAGGATCCACTATCTTCGATCCTGACAGCAATGTTTAATGATAATACATAATTCAAAGTATATTTTTCTAATTGTATCTAGAGATAAATATGTCCTTCATTAATGGAGAAATGCAGAACATTGGGGCACATTTACTTACCCGGCCCATTCGCGATCCAGCGGCGCGTTCTCTGCACAGGATTCGGGTCCGGCTGGGATTTAAGATGGTAGTTCCTCCGCCGTCCACCAGGTGGCGCTGCAGCGCCGAAAATAATCTTAACGCCCCGGAATGCACCATCCCATAGAAGGTGAAGGTGAGCGCTCCCCGAGCGACACATTTTCGGTTTTTAAATGCGGCGGTTTTTCCGAATACGTCGGGTTTTCGTTCGGCCACGCCCCCCCCATTTCTGTCGCGCGCATGCCGGCCCCGATGCGCCACAATCCGATCGCGTGCGCCAAAAACCCGGGGCAATTCATGTACAAGCGGCGCAAATCGGAAATATTCGGGTAACACGTCGGGAAAACGCGAATCGGGCCCTTAGTAAATGACCCCCATTGTGTCTTTGGAGACTTTGTCAATTCTACCTGGAGACACAGGACCCTTTAAATTGTGGGAAATTACACCCACACTTATCTATTATCTATGTATGAACAGGAAGGAAAAAACCCTATAAAAGACCCTTCCATGTTGCCGCGGGGAGGTAGATGCGGAGGACAGGCCACGCCGGCAGTGCATGTATTATATGTCAGGCTCTTACTGGAATCATGATCTTTTGCTACAGAATGTTTCTAAGGGATCCTGATATTTATGATAGTTTTTTTACATTTTGCAGTAAATACATTATCATTTCATTCCTCTCATTATACAAAAAAAACTATCACTACCAGATACTCAGGATCCCTTAGAAACCAAATTCTGTAGCAAAAGTCATGATCCAGTAAAGCCTAACATATAATACACGCACTGCCGGCGTGGCATGTCCTCCGCGTATACATCCCCCCGCAACATGGAAGGTCTGTTTTTATAGGGTTTTTGCCTTCCTGTTCATAAATACGATAATAGATAGAACGGGGGGTGCCTAAGTTACCCACAATTTAAAGGGTCCTGCCTGGATCTCCAGGTAGCAAGTGAACATAACGTCTTGCAAAGACACAATGTTCGGAGCATTTACTCCAGGTAGCGAGAGGCACATAGTGCTCTAGATACAATTAGGAAAACAATATACTTTTGAATTATTGCTATTATATTCCACATTGCTGTCAGGAAGCAGATAGTGGATCCTATGGACCACCCCGCGGACAATGACACAAGCCAATACATGGGACTGGAGCTTAGTGGCACCCGGTCTTCACCAGAGCCGCCGCCATGATGCAGCGATGGTACGTGCGGTGGATTCGCAGGGTACCACCAGTACATTCCAGAGGCGTGATTAGGCCGTGGGTGGCAGCCGAGGGTAACGATGTAAACCCGCAGATCCACGGAAAGGCCCCGCCCACCTATCTTTCTTCTTGCCTCCGTTTATCGATATGGTGAGTGCGTTTCCACCTTCATGACAATTGGTACGGTTTTCTATGATTCCCACTGTGGCGTGTCATTTTTTGTCGGATCAGGAGTCGGGGGCTGTTTAACTGTTTCCTAACAGCGCTAATTTTAGGTCTATAGTCGTCCCCGCAAACTTCCAGTCGTTTTCTGCTACATTGGTCGTATTTATTACGGTAAACCCGTGCCCGGTGATCAACCGGGCTTCCCCACCATTATGTCACACAATCTACTATTTTTCCGCCGCATTGTCCCATCTCTATGCTTTTGTGCTATTAAGTTGTATATCCACCGCCTAACTTGTTACCTCGATCTGTGCCCCTCTTGTTGTTTTCCGTAGCCCCTTACTATAATATTTTGCCTGGCCGCCCCTACTGAGATGTGCTCTAATATCTCCCTTTTCGTTTCTACCTGCTGTAATTCCTTACCTCTTGTGTCACCCCAGTTTTTTACCTTACATTTTGCAGTAAATACATTATCATTTCATTCCTCTCATTATACATACATTTACATTAATATGAAAAACATTAAAAGCTATTTGGTGTTAAGGTTTTTAAGGTAAGTTTGTATTTGTTTTGAAGAGATTCCATGTGTAGTTACTGTATATACAGGCAGTACAAGAAAGGTTCTGTAGGTTTGTTCTTAAGTTGAATTTGTATGTAAGTCGGAACTGTATACTTTATAATTGTAACCCCAGCCAAATTTTATTTTTCGTCTCTGTGACAATGGGATTAAAAAAATGTTGGGTTGTAATAAGAACCAGGATTAACAATAAATCTTTATTACAGACACCTCTGATAACTATTATAGCTGATTATTGTAGCCTAGGGCTAAAGTACAATAAATTACCAACATCCAGAGGTCCATTTGTAACTAGGGGTCATCTGTAAGTTGAGTGTTTTGCTTGGGTAGGTATACTAGGCCCTAACTTCTAACCCACTGTTTACATTTCCAAAATCACTAATGCGCAGGAAGGAAGAACATCTGCGCCCTGACCTGGCTCCAAAAGTGGCGATTCAGGATCAACATCTAAATTTTTTTTGTACACCTAAATAATAAACATTGATGGATGTATGTTATTAGAATTTGTTTCCCCTACATCCCTCCTCATCCATCCCTTCCCTTCCTTGGTTGAACTTGATGAACAAGTGTCTTTTTTTCTACCGTATATATCAGAAAAACAAACAGCCTCAACTCTAAACCCTAAACTGGCCACCTAAAACATCTTCACCCCCAGACCTGTGCCAAGTGTGATAGCAAGATAAGATGATCGCCCTGCTCCGTCGAGCTTGATTGCTCGGTCCCGTCGAGCATTCGCCGTACTCGAAACTGCTCATTGCTCGGACGAATACTTCGCCTCGCGAGAAAATGGCAGCTCCTCCGTTTTGCTTTTTGGCGGCCAGAAAATAGCCCATCACAAGCCAGAGACCTGCACTCCACCCAGCAATGAAACTGGTACCCTTACACGTCGATACAGTGGCTCTTGGGCTGTGCAGATCAGCGTGACTCCCTGGATAGACCTAGCCGCTGCCCTCGCTGCTCGGGAGCATTCTGTTTGTGATGCGCTGTAGGCTAGAGGCTCTGCTGGCGGTCAGGGAAAGCGTTAGGGTGTTGTATTAGCTTACTGTTAGGCAGGAGTGATTCCCAAGACCCCAACACCCCTCTTAGAGCTACCCATAACGTCTCTTTTTTTTTTTTATTTTCATCTAGTTACCCATTTTGTGAGGAATTATCGAGGGGACGTGCAGTACCGTTGTGTTATAGCTCTTAGTGCACACATATCCACCTCAAAGACCGAGGGTGGGACGTCCGGCAAGTATAGGGTGGAGGTTCGTCTCTTTTCCGGTTGGTTATAGATGCGGGATTATTCTTCTTGGGATCTGGTCAAATTAGGGCACTAAGCGTCAGGTGTGCGATTGCTCATCTGCATACGTAGGGGTGGTGCTGTTGCGTACTGGCGGCTTAGAGAAAATTAGCGCATAGGAGAATCCAAACTAGCTTACTGTGCGTCCTTACAGTAGCGTTGTCTATATATTTGATGTCTGGTTGATCGTGCTGGTGGCTGTACTGCTGTCGTGCATGTCTGACCTCATTCTGAGTCTAATTTGGTAAGTGAGAAACCTGGGTGCGAGGCCTGTGCTGTGTTTCCTGCGCGCTTAGATCGTGCACGGCACATATTCCTGAGCAAAGACCGAAGTGGCATAAAAGTTATTAGGGTTGGATTTCAATTAGGCACTAGAACCTCAGTCGCTGTGCCCCTATATCTTTATTACAGACACCTCTGATAACTATTATAGCTGATTATTGTAGCCTAGGGCTAAAGTACAATAAATTACCAACATCCAGAGGTCCATTTGTAACTAGGGGTCATCTGTAAGTTGAGTGTTCTTGGGTAGTTACATATGCCATCAACTTCTACCATTTACATTTCCAAAATCAGCTAATGCAGAGGAAGGAAAACATTGCGCCCTGACCCTGGCTCACAAAAGTGCAGATTCATGGAACAACATTCTAAATTTTTTTTTTTACACCTAAATAAAATAACATTGATGGTTATGTTATATAGAATTGTTTCCCCTAAATCCCTTCCTCATCCAATCCCTTCCCTTCCTTGGTTGAACTTGATGAACAAGTGTCTTTTTTCTACCGTATAATCAAGAAAAACAAACAGCCTAAACTCTAAACCCTAAACTCAAGCCACCTAAAACATTCACCCCCAGATGTACAGATGGATCAAGATCTAAAGGGTACGATGGGGTAAAGACCCTTTATCACACTTCAGAAAGGGAGGTCCCTGGAAGACAGACCCCCAGGATTGGAGAATCAGAGGTTGCTACAAATGTGGGGGATGTGTGGTGTGTCCATATTTACCAACAGGAAAAACATTTGTTAGTAATGTGACAGGAAGGACTTACCTTCAGGGAATTTCAGAGGAGAATAGGAGAACACATTAATGATATCACCTACAGAAAGGATAAATCAGTAGAGGTTTATTAGGGTGGTGATCCGTCAGTAATGAGATTCCTGGATATTATCCACTACCCCGAAAGCGGAGGAGATTGGGATAAAACATTGCTCCAACGTGAGGCAAAGTGGATTTGTCAATATGGGAACACAATCTCCAAAAGGACTTTTACCCTAAGACCCTCTTCTGTAAGAATAAGGTATAAATCTCTTGGCACGATGAGATGTGTCAGAACCAGAGCTAAAGATAACTAGTGATACCTAATACACATCAGGGTTATAAGTTATGACAATTCAATTAACCTCAGGAAAATTGTGCATCTCTTTTTTATCAATCATGCACGGTAATACTTTGGCCGTATATTATCCATCCAGATGAAGGTCCTGGTAACATCTAATAGTAATATAGACAAACCAACCAAAGATCATTTGGTAGCTAAAAGTTTCCTCTGCACATCTTGATCGGGGATATAGATCATGGAAATGAATGCTGAGGATTAAACTGTCCTTATACACTCACTACAGACTACAGCGATGCTAGAATAGTGTGGCGCCGATCCGGCGCCTTAGATTACATTAGGTCGTCTGCCAGACACTTCTATAGAATGATCCCCTAAGCATGCGCACAGTGAAGGTGTAAACCCAGAAGTCCCAGCCAGTAAGCTATTGACGATGCAGAGGGGGGGGGGGGGGGGGAGACACCGGGGGGAACCCGGGGAGCGTGCCATGGAAGGAGGGTCTAAACAAAGGAGCACTTGTACTCATCTTTAAAAGCTAGGCAAACTTCCGTTGATGGACACATGTTACCAACTTCCAGGTCTACACGGAAGAACAAACTACCATTCCCACACTGTGGCCGGGAGAACATGAATATAGGACCGGTTGGATCTTGTTGAGTAGAAAGGTTAGTAAATGGAAGGATGACCATGAGATGTGGCATAATACAGTATGTATCTGATACTAGATTTCTTATTATCCCCTCTTATTCTTGTTTTATTTTCTCAGTTACTCCCACCGAGGAATCTTTGTAAGATGTAGGGAGATGGAAACAAAAGGGAGCAATAGAAGAATAAGGTCTGTCATGGTACTGCCCTTGTCAAATTAGTGGGGATTGGGTAGGGGCAGATTAGCCTCACGATCTCCTCCCAACCTGTGATTCCCCCCATTGATGTGCAGGGAACCTTGGGGTTTGTCTGAATCACGGTAAGACAATTCGTCATATTTCATGTCTGCACGCCTAACCTTTACACAAAAACTACACATTTGTGAGATGGAAACAAGTGTAGAGTTATGGCTCGTTTGGCTTTTTGACTGTCTTATATGAAGATGTTGAGGCAATTCTTTTAGCATAATATTAGTTTTATGGAGTCGATTGTGGGATGTTGTATATTCATGCATTGTCTTTATTTCTAGACACAGAACATGAATATTCACAGATGAAGATATGGTATTGTACATACCGTTACGTTTCCATTAACAACATCTGCTAACCACATACTTGTGTGACATAGATATCCATCATCCTCTTTTTCGCCCTATGGTATTGGACCCATCCACGTGAACAAGGTAGCAGCAGGCTGAGGGCCAACCATTCAATAGAATATTATGGAGGAGAATAATATAGACGGGCAGTAGATGGGAGCCCCTCCGCTTACCAACATTTTCCATAGACTTGCATGTACATAAAGTTCCGCTGCACCTACTTCTGTAAAGTTAATCTCGGTTGCTACATAATTGTTTCTGTTTGAAGTAACGGTAGTATGAGAAAAGGGAACATTCTGTGCCTTCATCTCTAAGGAAAATGGTGGTAAGTGGCTTCCATTTACCTCTATTATCCTTCAACCACTGATGGTGTTATGACCCCACCCTTACAGTAAGATAACTCACTGCCGATGTTCAATCAACAATAGTCTGACCACTATTCCCCCTTCCCAGCTGCGGAGGTTGTGCTTTGGGTGCTTGTCATGTTACCTTCCCTCTGCCTGTCTGTTGTTTGTGCTGAATGTTGGGGCGGGAGACTAGGATGAAGCTTCCATCTTTTAACTGCTCTGAGGCTGGAAGAAGCTCCTTCAAATTCCCTCACAGCTAGGAAGTAGATACCAGGGGTAGGACACTCTGTGTAGGTGGCTGCACACAACATCCTGATGCGGCAGTAAAACAGGAGGGCAGGGAGCAGTAACAGGCAGAAGTAACCAGCTATATAGGTGTTTGTTCATACAGATGATAAAGGCAGGAAGAGATTTAGGGTAAAAAAAAAAGACCTTGGCACAGTGTCCTGGATCAGATAGTCCAGACGCCCATGTGTCCAGTGCTTACACCAGAAGGACTCTCACACATGACGGGGCTGCTGCTGGCCAGTCACTGATTTATATAATGGAGGACGGACTGATTTTCAATGCGAAGGGTATGTTTCCCTCGAAACCAGAGACACTGGGCCGCTGCCCATTCTGCCCATATTAAAATCATCTATAGAGCTCTGATTTCAAATGATGAAGCAATGTTGCATGCTGTTTGTATTCAGATACTTTGCGCTCCGTTGGAACATAATCTTGCAGCAGCCATCAAGATTTATCTATGGATTGCATACACAGTAACAGACAGAGCATTTTGGAGATGACAAATTCCAATACACTCGATTGGCACAGATTTACCATTGCTTCTCTGGCAGTTTTTTAGTGGAGAAGCCAAGGTAAATCTCCCCTTCCCTGC
The DNA here is from genome assembly GCA_019512145.1 of Engystomops pustulosus. Taxonomy (NCBI): domain Eukaryota; kingdom Metazoa; phylum Chordata; class Amphibia; order Anura; family Leptodactylidae; genus Engystomops; species Engystomops pustulosus. The sequence goes on along the minus strand of WNYA01000743.1, from coordinate 30,188 downwards.
CGCTTCTTAGTTTTCTACGACCCACGTGCTACAATGGGTGTGTCAGGTCGTGGACCGGGTGCATGGCAGGGCAGGCGGTGGGTGAGCCGGGGTGTGAATGCCTCTCTCCCAGTGGAGACTTCTGACAGTTCCAAAATGGTCTTTTGGTCCAATATTCACTAAAACATCAGTCTTAATAAATTACCCCCATTGTGATTCAGCACTTGATGTTAATCCTACCCCGCCAGTCACGTCAGCCTTTTAAAATATCCGGTGGCCAACCAAGGGGCTGGACAATTCTACTCCAGGCTCTGATGTACAATTCTCTATAACCTGTGCCTGGTGTGTCGGGGCACCCCTGCCATGTGCCTGCCCACTTTCCAGCATGACACGGCCTTCTCTACACCCACTTGGGCTGATGTTGGCACAGTAAGAATCGTGACTTCATTAAGGCTTGTACACCAGTGCCTGTACATCTTCAGACATGACTGGTCTGTACACATCATAGAAATAGATTTGAAAATTCTAATCACCTTCTTTTTTATATATCACAGGGTTGTGTCCAATATATTTACAACTATATCATGGATCGCACCAATCACTACACAAAGTTATATGAAATGAATGCTGAGTCCTTAAAATGTCCAACAATATGTAAAATGGCGTCTGAGTCCAGTGTAATATCTTTAACAAACACCCTAACGCTTTCCCTGACCAGCAGCAGCTCTCTCCCTAGCGGCATCCAGACAGAGAATGACCCGAGCAGCGCGGGCAGGGGCTAGTCTATTCCAGGGTCACCTGATCAGGCCAGCCAACCACTGCTATCGACGTGTAAGGGTACCACGTCATGCTGGGTGGAGTGCAGAGTCTCCTGCCTTGTGATTGGCTATGTTTCTGGCCGCCAAAAATCACAATGGCGGGAGATGCCATTTTCTCGAGCTGGCGAAATACTCGTCCGAGCAACGAGCAGTTTCGAGTACGCTAATGCTCGAACGAGCATCAAGCTCGGACGAGTATGTTCGCTGATCTCTAATTATATGGGATAATGTACAATGTGCAAAAAGATGATAATTGATAGGTTGGGACCGTACAGAAGATGGGAATTCATACCTCAGAGCTCAGGTCTAGGAAGGCTTGCCAGAGCTTTAAAGAAAACCTACCTTTAAAGGAAGGAAACCGCCCTGAAGGCTACTTAATACTGATGCCGGCACATAGTTTAGTTTATGTAAATGAACCCATCCGGTGCTACCCTACGTCATCTTCTGGCTGGAGATGGCTTCCGATGTTTAATTATTCCCGCCTCCTTCATATTACCCGTCCTCCTTCAGGTGCCGAGAGCCGTGACGTCAGTACGACGTGTGTATGGCGCAGTATGATGCGCCTCTCTGTGAATTTGCTAGATCGCAGGACCTGGCGGGATTAACGGGAGCAGGAGGGATGTGAGGGATTAATTAGTGTTAAAGTGGGGGATGTAAGCATAGAGGGATAAGGTGAAGAGGGGAAAGAGTCAGAGGGTAGTAGCAATGGGTCGTGGAATGATGAGGATGATTAATGGTGCCCACGATCGGCTTGGGTGATGTAAATCAGATATGGGCAATAGTGATAAATGGAAAAAGAGTACACTGGGTGGGTAACGTAGGTGCCCAACCGCGTCCACCTTGTGAGGCTTAAACAGAAGTACAACTGGTGGAGGTTTGGATTATTCAAGAAGGATAATTTATTTACATTAAATGATAAGACAAGGTACAGTAGTAGCGTAGCGTACAAGTAGATGGTCAGAAGAGCTGAGGAGCACACCGGCGACTGTGCCTGCTGGAGAGGCTGCGGGAGCATAGGCGGTGTTGTGGTCGGTGGTGAAAGCGATGCTCCGTGGTCAGTCTGCGTGGTAGCTTCAGGACTGGATAAGGAGATGGAATATCTGTGTCCAGATTGTGTTGTACACGCAAAAGTGTCTATACATGCAGTGTATAGAGAGGGGAGGGGGGGGGGGGGGGGGCACTCGTAGGTAGCCGAGTGCGGGGGGTCCCTAGTTGGCCCTAGTGGGGGCTGGGTGGGGGCCCTGCCAATCCCTAGGAAGTCCTAATCTCGGGGCGGCAGCCCTAGATGGCCGTCGTCCCGACCGGAACCTGCCCCTGTCCTCGGCCAAGTAACCCTAGTTACCGTGGGGAGGGAAGGGGAGATATGGGTAGGTTAGGACAAAGGCTGTGAAGATCACGAGAATCTGTCGCGATGAGGAGACAGGAGACAAGTGCAAAGGTAGAACAATAGGGTGAGTGACAAGATTAGAGTCACTCTAATAGTGATAAATGGGCATTAAAGGTTTTTATTAGAGATGAGCGAGCACTAAAATGCTCGGGTACTCGTTATTCGAGACATTGATTCTGTTGACTTGTCATCATTACAGACTCGCCCCTGGTGCACTCTAACCCAATCCTACTAGGCATGTTGCAAACCTACACAATACAAGGGTAAGCTCCATTATCGTGTCCTACCCTAACCATACACTGGCCCACCTCAGCATATGACCATCTTTATGTTCTACGCTTCTCCCAATAGGTCCTATTTCCCCTGATGAGCCTATACTCCATAGGTGAAACATGGCATGTAGGGAAGATTGACCTTATCGCTGCATGGTGTAAACTTGTCACACGACTTGCACCGCGCACAGTCATATATCACATTAAGGGATTCGTACCTTATTGAAACAAAACTCGGACTATAACCTTGTTTCTCACCCTACTGTTCTACCTTTGCACTTGTCTCCTGTCTCCTCACCGCGACAGATTCTTGTGATCCTCACAGCCTTTGTCCTAACCTACCCATATCTCCCCTTCCCTCCCCACGGTAACTAGGGTTACTTGGCCGAGGACAGGGGCAGGTTCCGGTCGGGACGACGGCCATCTAGGGCTGCCGCCCCGAAATTAGGACTTCCTAGGGATTGGCAGGGCCCCCATTCAGCCCCCACTAGGGCCAATTAGGGACCCCCCGCACTCTACCACCAACGAGTGCCCCCCCCCCCCTCTCTATACACCGTGTATAGACACTTTTGCGTGTACAACACCACCTGGACACAGATATTACATCTGAATCTCCTTATCCAGTCCTGAAGCTACCACGCAGATTGACCACGGAGCATCGCTTCCACCACCGACCACAACACCGCCTATGCTCCCGCAGCCTCTCCAGCAGGCACAGTCGCCGGTGTGCTCCTCAGCTCCTCTGACCATCTACTTGTACGCTACGCTACTATTGTAACTTGTCTTATCATTTAATGTAAATAAATTATCCTTCTTGAATAATCTAAACCTCCACCATTTGTACTTCTGTCTAAGCCTCACAAGGTGGACGCGGTTGGGCACCTACGTTACCCACCCATTGTACCTTTTTCCTGACACCCAATTAGGATGTCTGGCTTTCTAAGGACGGGACTTGACACTTCCTCATGGATAACAGAAGCCACCAACGTCTTCTCCGATAAAACTTATACGCAACAAAAGAAATTCACACCCACCATCAAGAGTGCTTTCAGGGAACTTACCAAACTCTATAAAGACCACGCTAGTGCCTGGTGGGAAGTACAGGGACTCGAAAACTATATTAAAAATAATATCGTTCCCAAGGGACTGCGCATCCCTCTGGTCCCAGCGGCACGATATCATAACCCACAGTTCATGAACCGGTGGGAGAAAGAAGCCACGGACAGCTCCCTCCGTTTCATGAAACTACTTCTCGAAGAAGAGAAAACCAGACTTGATACACTCACTAAAAACCTACAAGAACAAATTGAAATTACTGAAAAATTCTCCTCAGACCCGGAGTTCAGTGACCTTGAAAAGACCCTACAAGGAACATTGGAAAAATTTCAATACCACCTCAGAGAACGCAAGCATAAACAATTCAACAGAGATCTAAACGATTTTCGTGAAAATAAAGCTTATTTGTACCTCACCACCCGCTCTATCCCTCCAGATACCGACATCTCCACCGATACAGACGCATCGGACACTGAACCACATACACAAACCGGAACCCAAAGAGGCAGGGGAAGAGGCAGAGGCAACAGAGGCAGAGGTAACCCACGCAGGTACGATCAAACACTAACGGCATCGCAATCATGCACATCCAGCATCCCCCTAGTCTCTTCTGGCCTAGCCCAGGCTGCAGCTTCCTCTTTACCTCCTTCCTCTTCTTCGTCTTTTTTACCACAAGGCCCCATTTATCCACTGAGGAACCGGAACCAAAGGGGCCGGGCGAAGAATCTATAGTAATTAACCTATCCACCAGACAACTCACCCAACACGAGCTAGCAATATTACACAAAGGCCTCTCTTTTGTCCCGGTGAACAAATGCGACCCCTTCAAATGGCACAAGGACATTCACCTTTTTCTACGGAAGCTACGGTGGCGGAAATTCTTCGCCATCAGAGATCGAAAAGAGAGCCGTGACCTCAATATTCCTTTGGATATGTTATCAGATGTGAGACTCCTTCATCACCTTCCCGATGTAAACCCCAATCAGGAAGGACTAGGACCCTTTACCAATCTCAAAATGGCAAACACCAAAAACCCACCCGTGGGCGATATCACGAGCATCGACATCTTTGCCAAACTCGTTCTTGAGGATCTCGAGCAACACGATCTCCACACCACGCATCTCAATTGTAGCCCTGACGAACTGCAAGCTCTGTCCATACTGGAGAAGGACCTCAAAATCACGATCAAGCCTTCGGACAAAGGCGGTAACATCGTGGTTATGGAAGCCTCTCAATATCAAACCATGTGCGAGACCCTTCTCCTGGATAGATCCAGCTACGCTACCCTTCGCCAGGACCCTACATTACCTTTCCTCAAAACGCTTCAAGAGATTCTCACCTCAGCCCTAGAGAACAAGCTTATCTCCTCGGATGAATTCTCCTTCCTACTACCGAGACATCCGCGAATAGCCACGTTCTATGGCTTACCCAAAATACATAAGGGCACCTCCCCACTTAAGGGCAGACCCATTGTTTCCGGCAACCTATCCCTTTGCGACAATTTGGGCTCCTACATTGATCGTATACTAGCCCCTTTTGTCACGGCCCTGCCCTCCTATACACGTGACACCACAGATCTCCTTAGAAGACTAGATGGACTGCACATCCCTCCACACTGCCTCCTCGCCAGTATAGATGTTGAAGCCCTCTATACCTCCATCCCCCATGATTTAGGACTACAAGCAGTAAGATTTTACCTTGAAGGCAGAGGCACCCAATACAGGGCCCACAATGAATTTGTCCTCTCACTATTAGAATACTCATTGACCCACAATTATTTCATCTTTAACAATAAACTGTTCCACCAGCTCAGGGGCACGGCAATGGGGAGCGCTTGCGCCCCCAGTTATGCCAACCTGTTCCTGGGCTGGTGGGAACACAAGTACGTATTCTGCGACTCGGGCCCACGAGGGATAGATTCTGCTTCCCTCTGGGCCCGCTACATTGATGATATTTTCCTCATCTGGGAGGGCTCGAAACAATCATTTTCGGAATTAGTGGACCAGCTCAACAACAATCCCCTCGGACTGAGGTTCACATCCGAAATACACTCTAGTTACCTCCCCTTTCTGGATGTCACCATTTCCAAATCCTCCACCGGAGAACTTCAAACTACCATTTATAGAAAACCCACGTCAACGAACTCACTACTTAGATGGGAATCTCATCACCCACCAGCCCTTAAACGTGGCATCCCCTTCGGCCAGTACCTGCGCATACGCAGAAACTGCTCTACGATACATGAATTCCAAAAACAGGCAAAAGACCTAAGAGAACGCTTCAGGCAACGGGGATATCCAGATTTTATCCTCCGGAAAGCATATCAAAGAGCGGCCGCACTGGACAGAACTACCTTACTTACCCCCAAGAACAAACCGAATGAGGATTCCCTGATTCGTCTCATCGGCACCTACGATGGAGCAGCCAGCCAAATCAAAAACATTCTCATGCAACATTGGCACATCCTGAGGATGGATTCTGACTTGGCCCCATACCTCTCTACCTCACCCAGCATCACCTATAGAAGAGGCCGGAATATCAGGGATAGGGTGGTACACAGCCACTACACAAAACCCCCCACTCCGACCATGTGGATCCATAGAGAGATTAAGGGTTGCTATAGATGCAGTGGCTGTATTGCATGTAAGGTCATCACATGCACCAAATCCTTTACCAGCAATGTGACCGGCACAACCTACACTATTCGCAGATTTGTGAACTGCCTTTCCAAGGGTGTGATCTACCGGGCATGTTGCCCCTGTGGCAAGGAATATATTGGAAAATCTTTCAGAGAATTCCGCCGCCGGATTGGTGAGCATCTTGGAGACATCAGAAACGGCCGCGATAAACCCCTATCCCGACACATGAATGAGATTCATGGGGGTACCATAGAGGGTCTGAGTTTCATTGGGATCGATCTCATCGATCCACCCCTGAGGGGTGGTGATTGGGACCGTCTACTTCTCCAGAAAGAAGCCCAGTGGATCTACCGGCTTAAGACAGTCTCCCCTTCTGGCCTCAACGAACAGCTGAACTTCAACTGTTTCATATAGGGGCCAGATTCATCTTACCCATATCCTCCACTATGGGCATCCTTTGACTCATCTTCCCCACACACTTCCATGAGCGTCGTCCTCTCTTCCCTTCCTTTCAATCCCCAGACAACTAACCTAATTAGCAGGTCCTAATCTGCTTATATGTGGCACCATTCCCCTCCACATTGATAGGCAGTCGACCATCCCTCCGGTGGGTCATCTGCTTATTTCCAGATCCACCGCTCCCGTCATTTTTCTGGCGGTCCATGTATCTCCTGACTTACCTTGTCCGCCTCTCCTGCGCCGCTGTAGCCTCCCTGGTCCTTTCCGTCGGCCTTGGGGGGCGGTCCCTGGGCGTGGCTGGAGGCGCTGCCCTGCTGCTTCTGTTGCCGGGCGACGCGCCTTCCCCGCCCTCGCTCCTCCCCTCTGGGCTCTCGGTCGACCGCGGTGCAGCTGCGCAGGCGCCCCACGGACGCCATGTTTGTGTAGCCCACACCGGGCCCTCCCATCGGCCCCTGGGGTGTCACATGACCGGAGACACCACGCGCTTATAAGGCGCAACCCACACCGGCCACACCAGAGCAGCTCTACCGACACACAGTGTCCCAGCGCTCCCACAGACAGTATCACTATACTGCCACCCTTTTCTGCTAGTGCACCTTCTTCTGGAGAACCCTCTCTACCTTGAACTGACCCCAGGTAAGATTTTCTTCATATCGACAGATTTCTCGTACTCCAGTATTCATCATCAAACCTATTGATTCTGTTGACTTGTCATCATTACAGACTCGCCCCTGGTGCACTCTAACCCAATCCTACTAGGCATGTTGCAAACCTACACAATACAAGGGTAAGCTCCATTATCGTGTCCTACCCTAACCATACACTGGCCCACCTCAGCATATGACCATCTTTATGTTCTACGCTTCTCCCAATAGGTCCTATTTCCCCTGATGAGCCTATACTCCATAGGTGAAACATGGCATGTAGGGAAGATTGACCTTATCGCTGCATGGTGTAAACTTGTCACACGACTTGCACCGCGCACAGTCATATATCACATTAAGGGATTCGTACCTTATTGAAACAAAACTCGGACTATAACCTTGTTTCTCACCCTACTGTTCTACCTTTGCACTTGTCTCCTGTCTCCTCACCGCGACAGATTCTTGTGATCCTCACAGCCTTTGTCCTAACCTACCCATATCTCCCCTTCCCTCCCCACGGTAACTAGGGTTACTTGGCCTGGCTGCTCCATCGTAGGTGCCGATGAGACGAATCAGGGAATCCTCATTCGGTTTGTTCTTGGGGGTAAGTAAGGTAGTTCTGTCCAGTGCGGCCGCTCTTTGATATGCTTTCCGGAGGATAAAATCTGGATATCCCCGTTGCCTGAAGCGTTCTCTTAGGTCTTTTGCCTGTTTTTGGAATTCATGTATCGTAGAGCAGTTTCTGCGTATGCGCAGGTACTGGCCGAAGGGGATGCCACGTTTAAGGGCTGGTGGGTGATGAGATTCCCATCTAAGTAGTGAGTTCGTTGACGTGGGTTTTCTATAAATGGTAGTTTGAAGTTCTGATTCGTCTCATCGGCACCTACGATGGAGCAGCCAGCCAAATCAAAAACATTCTCATGCAACATTGGCACATCCTGAGGATGGATTCTGACTTAGCCCCATACCTCTCTACCTCACCCAGCATCACCTATAGAAGAGGCCGGAATATCAGGGATAGGGTGGTACACAGCCACTACACAAAACCCCCCACTCCGACCATGTGGATTCATAGAGAGATTAAGGGATGCTATAGATGCAGCGGTTGCATTGCATGCAAGGTCATCACATGCACCAAATCCTTTACCAGCAATGTGACCGGCACAACCTACACTATTCGCAGATTTGTAAACTGCCTGTCTAAGGGTGTGATCTACCGGGCATGTTGCCCCTGTGGCAAGGAATATATTGGAAAATCTTTCAGAGAATTCCGCCGCCGGATCGGGGAGCATCTGGGAGACATCAGAATCGGCCGCGACAAACCCCTATCCCGACATATGAACGAGATTCATGGGGGTACCATAGATGGTCTGAGTTTCATTGGGATCGATCTCATCGATCCACCCCAGAGGGGTGGCGACTGGGACCGTTTACTTCTCCAGAAAGAAGCCCAGTGGATCTACCGGCTCAAGACAGTCTCCCCCTCGGGCCTCAACGAACAGCTGAACTTTAACTGTTTCATATAGGGGCCTGATTTATCCTACCCGTACCCTCCAATATGGGCATCCTCTGATTCACCTTCCTCACATAATTCCATGAGTGTCGTCCTCTCTTCCCTTTCCTTAGATCCCCAGACAACTAACCTAATTAGCAGGTCATTATCTGCCCATATGTGGCACCATTTCCTCTCCACATTGATAGGCAGTCGACCATCCCTCTTAATACCTCCGGTGGATCGTTCGCTTATTTCCAGATCCTCCGCTCCTGTCATTATCCTGGCGGTCCATGCATCTCTTGACCTACCTTGTCCGCCTCCCCTGCGCCGTGGCAGCCTCCCCGGCCCTTCCCGTCGGCCTTGGGGGGCGGTCCCTGGGCGCGGCTGGACGCGCTGCCCTGCTGCTTCGGTTGCTGGGCGACGCGCCTGCCCCGCCTTCGCTCCTCCCTCCTGGGCTCCCGGTCCACCGCGGGGCAACTGCGCAGGCGCCCCACGGACGCCATGTTTGTGTAGCCCACACCGGGCCCTCCCATCGGCCCCTGGGGCGTCACATGACCGGAGACACCACGCGCTTATAAGGCGCAACCCACACCGGCCACACCAGAGCAGCTCCACTGACACACAGTGTCCCAGCGCTCCCACAGACAGTATCACTATACTGCCACCCCACTCTGCCAGTGCACCTTCCTCTGGAGGACTCTCTCTACCTGAACTGACCCCAGGTAAGATCTTCTTCATATCGACAGATTTCTCGCACTCCAGTATTCATCTTTAAACCCATTGACTCTGTTGATTTGTCATCATTACAGACTTGCCCCTGGTGCACACTAACCCAATCCTACTAGGCATGTTGCAAACCTACACAAAATAAGGGTAAGCTCCATTTATGTGTCCTACCCTTACCATACACTGGCCCACTTCAGTATATGACCATCTTTATGTTCTACGCTTCTTCCAATAGGTCTTATTTCCCCTGATGAGCCTATACTCCATAGGTGAAACATGGCATGTAGGGAAGATTGACCTTATCGCTGCATGGTGTGAATTTGTCACACGACTTGCACCGCGCACAGTCCTATATCATATTAAGGGATTCGTACCTTATTGAAATACAATTCGGACTCTAATCTTGTCACTCACCCTATTGTTCTACCTTTGCACTTGTCTCCTGTCTCCTCATCGCGACAGATTCTCGTGATCTTCACAGCCTTTGTCCTAACCTACCCACATCTCCCCTTCCCTCCCCACGGTAACTAGGGTTACTTGGCCGAGGACAGGGGCAGGTTCCGGTCGGGACGACGGCCATCTAGGGCTGCCGCCCCGAGATTAGGACTTCCTAGGGATTGGCAGGGCCCCCACCCAGCCCCCACTAGGGCCAACTAGGGACCCCCCGCACTCGGCTACCTACGAGTGCCCCCCCCCCCCCCCCCTCCCCTCTCTATACACTGCATGTATAGACACTTTTGCGTGTACAACACAATCTGGACACAGATATTCCATCTCCTTATCCAGTCCTGAAGCTACCACGCAGACTGACCACGGAGCATCGCTTTCACCACCGACCACAACACTGCCTATGCTCCCGCAGCCTCTCCAGCAGGCACAGTCGCCGGTGTGCTCCTCAGCTCCTCTGACCATCTACTTGTACGCTACGCTACTACTGTACCTTGTCTTATCATTTAATGTAAATAAATTATCCTTCTTGAATAATCCAAACCTCCACCAGTCTTGTACTTCTGTTAAGCCTCCACACAGGTGGAGCTGGTTGGGTACCTAGCTTACCCAACCAGTTGACTCATTCTTCTATAGATATAAAGGATTAGTGTAAAGGAGAGTAAAAACGGCATAAAATAGAGTTGAATATTTAAGATTAGTTACAGAGCTGCTTCCTGATGCATGTACAGGTCATACTTGTCCGAAAAACATCAATACCAAAAGGTGGGGAGGCGCAGGTGGAGAAGGTTTAGATCGACCACTGGATGAGTGGATTTTTAAATTGAGATAAGAATACAAATATAAGAGACCAGAATGAAAAACGGTCGTGATGATAAAAGTGTAAATGTACAAACAACTACTATAGCTTATCTTATAGAAGGAGAGGTCACCACAGGCAACTCCAGAAGGGCCAGAATCTCACAGGCGAAATGGTTCAATGTGTTACCTTTACAAAATACAAGAGGGTCTGTACAAGTGGGAAGACGGTCGTCACAATGAAAATTCCAATATACATAGTGATGGTGATGTATCTACACACCCTCCAGCTCATAATGACGGTGTAACGTAAGGGGAAGCATATGCGAGATGTACGGTCATAGGCCATCACGCCATGCGGACGCATTCTGTCCTCCTAGAAATAGACTTATGTTCATCTGTTGAGGCAGCCAATGACTGAGATCCTTCTCCATTTGGAAAACATATCAAAATAACTTTGGTAAAGAACCCGATGAGAAGCACAACTCCAAAATAGACAAGTTACAGAGGAAATAATACATAGGTGATGTAAACCTGGACTGACGATGATGGTGAAGATTAGAGATGTCCCCAAAATGATCAGTTAATATAATAATAGAAACATGAGGAAAAGTACAACACAAGATCTGCAAATTCCAGGAAATCCAACCAGGATGAAACTCTGTAATGGACGAGTTTGATTGGTGGATTTCCATGATAGTAGTTGTAAATTATTGGACACACCCTGTGATATATAAAAAGAAGGTGATTAGAATTTTCAAATCTATTTCTATGATGTGTACAGACCAGTCCATGTCTGAAGATGTACAGGCACTGGGGTGTACAAGCTAATGAAAGTCACGAATCTTACTGTGCCACATCAGCACCCTGGGTGAGAGAAGGCTGTGCCATGCTGGAAAGTGGGCGGCACATGGCAGGGTGCCCAACACCGGCGCACCAGCTATGCCTACACCCGGAAGGTTATAGAGAATTGTACATCAGAGCTGGAGTAGATTGTCCGCCCTGTTGCCAGGATTTTTAAAAGGCTGAGTGACTGGCGGGGGTAGGTTAACATCAAGTGCTGACTCAACCAATGGGGGTGTAATTATTAAGAATGATGTTTTTTTAGGAATATTGGACCAAAATTACCATTTTGGAAACTGGTCAGAAGGCTCACTGGGGAGAGGCATTCACACCCCGGCTCACCACGCCTGCCCTGCATGCACTCCGGCTACGACCTGACACACCCATTGTAGCGTGCGGTCGTAGAAAACAAGAAGCGGCAGGAAGGGGAGATTTACCTTGGTCTCTACTACAAAACATGCCAGAAGAAGCAATGGTAAATTCTGGGCAATCGAGTGTATTGGACTTTGTCATCTCCAAAATGCTCTGTCGTGTTACTGTGCTATGCAGACATAGATTTAAGCTTGACTGGCTGCTGCAAGATTATGTTCCACGGAGCGCAAAAGTATCTGAATACAAACAGCATGAACATTGCTTCATCATTTGAAAACAGAGCTCTATAGTGATTTTAATATGGGCAGAATGGGGCAGCGGCCCAGTGTCTTGGTTTCGAGGGAAACATACCTTAGCATTGAAAATCAGTCCGTCCTCCCTTATATAAATAGTGACTGGACCAGCAGCCCCGTCATGTGTGAGAGTCCTTCTGGTGTAAGCACTGGACACATGGGGCGTCTGGACTATCTGATCCAGGACACGGTGCCAAGGTCTTTTTTTTACCCTAAATCTCTCGCTTTATCATCTGTATGAACAAACACCTATATAGCTGGTACTTCTGCCTGTTACTGCCCCTGGCCCTGTTTTCACTGCACCATCAGGGATGTTGTGGTGCAGCCACCTACACAGAGTGTTCCTACCCTGGTATCTACTTCATAGCTGTGAGGGAATTTGAAGGAGCTTCTTCAGCCTCAAGAGCAGTTAGAAGATGGAAGCTCATCCTAGTCTCCCGCCCAACATTCAGCAACAAACACAGACAGGCAGAGGGAAGGTAACATGACAAGCACCAAAGCACAAACTCCGCAGCTGGGAAAGGGGGAATAGTGGTCAGATATTGTGATTGAACATCGGCAGGGAGTTATCTTACTTAGGGGGGGTCATAACACAATCAGTGGTGAGGATAATAGAGGTAAATGGAAGCCATTTACCACCATTTCCTTAGAGATGAAGGCACAGAATGCTCCCTTTTCTCATTACTACCGTTACTTCAAACAGAAACAATTACTGTAGCAACCGAGATTAACTTTACAGAAGTAGGTGCAGCGGAACTTTATGTACATGCAAGTCTATGGAAAAGTTGGTAAGCGGAGGGGCTCCATCTACGCCCGTCTCATATATTTCATCCCATAATATTCTATTGATGGTCGGCCCTCAGCCTGCATCACCTTGTTAGTGGATGGGTCCAATACCATAGGGCGAAAAAAGGGATGATGGATCTCTTGTCACACAAGTATGTGGTTAGCAGATGTTTTAATGGAAACGTAACGGTATGTACAATAACATATCTTCATCTGTGAATATCATGTTCTGTGTCTAGAAAATAAAGGAAAGCATGATATACAACATCCCTACAACGACTCCATTAAAATAAATAGCTAAAAGAACTGCATCAACATCTTCATATAAGACAGTCAAAAGCCAAAAACGTGCCATTAACTCTACACTTGTTTCATCTCACAAATGTGTAGTTTTGTGGAACGGTTAGGTGTGAGCAGAAATATACGAATTGTCTTACCGTCGATTAGACAAACCCCAAGGTTCCTGACACATCAATGGGGGGAATCCACAGGTTGGGTGGAGAACGTGAGACAATCTGACCCTACCCAATCCCACTAATTTGACAAGGGCAGACCATGAACAGCGACCTTATTCTTTATTGCTCCTTTGTTCATCTCCCTACATCTTACAAAAGATTCCTCGGTGGGAGTAACTAAGAAAATAAAACAAGAATAAGAGGGGATAATAAGAAATCTAGTATCAGATACATACTGTATTATGCCACATCTCATGGTCATCTTCCATTTACTAACCTTTCTAATCACAGATCCAACCGGTCCTATATTCATGTTCTCCCGGCCACAGTGTGGGAATGGTAGTTTGTTCTTCCGTGTAGACCTGGAAGTTGTGGTTAACATGTGTCCATCAACGGAAGTTTGCCTCGCTTTTTAAAGATGAGTACAGTTGCTCTTTGTTTAGACCTCCTTCCATGGCACGCTCCCGGGTTCCCCCGGTGTGTATTTCCCCCCACCCCCTCATCGCATCGTCAATAGCTATGGCTGGGACTTCTGGTTTACACCTTCACTGTGCGCATGCTTAGGGGATCATTCTTATAGAAGTGTCTGGCAGACGACCTAATGTAATCTAAGGCGCCGGAGCGGCGCCACACTATTCTGGCATCGCTGTAGTCTGTAGGTAGTGGTGTATAGGGACAGTTTAATCCTCAGCATTCATTTCATGATCTATATCCCGCATCAGATGTGCAGAGGAAACTTTACGTACCAAATGATCTTTGGTTGGTTTGTCTATATTACTATTGATGTTACCCGGACCTTCATCTGGATGGATAATATCCGGCCCAAAGTATTACCGTGCATGTTTGATAAAAAAGAGATGCGCAATTTCTGAGGTTAATTTAATTGTCATAAACTTATAACCCTGATGTGTATTAGGTATTCTTACAGAAGAGGTCTTAGGGTTAAGGCTTTTGGAGATTGTGGTTCCCATATTGACAAATCCACTTTGCCACGTTGAGCAAATGTTTTTTCCCAATCTCCTCCGCTTCGGGGTTAGTGGATAAGATCCAGGAATCTCATTACTGATGGATCACCACCCTAATAAACCTCTACTGGTTATCCTTTTGTCTGTGAGATCATAATGTTCCCTCAAACTGTTCTCTATGAAATTCTGAAGGTAAGTCTTCCTGTCAAATTACTAACAAATGTTTTTCCTGTTGGTAAATAGGACACACACACATCCCCCTAATTGTAGGAACATTCACTCCGATCCTGGGGGTCTGTCTTCCAGGGACCCTCCCTTTGAAGTGTGATAAAGGGTCTTACCTATCGTACCTTTAGATCTTGATTCATCTGTACATCTGGGGGTGAATGTTTTAGGTGGCTTGAGTTTAGGGTTTAGAGTTTAGGCTGTTTGTTTTCTGATTATACGGTTAGAAAAAAGAAACTTGTTCATCAAGTTTCAACCAAGGAGAAGGAAGGGATTGGATGAGGAAGGGATGTAGGGGGAAACAATTCTATTATAACCACCATCAATGTTATTTTATTTAGGTGTAAAAAAAAAAAAATTTAGAATGTTGATCCACGAATCGGCACCTTTTGTGAGCCAGGGTCAGGGGCAATGTTTCCTTCCTCTGCTTAGCTGATTTTGGAATGTAAATGGTAGTTAGAAGTTGGGCATATGTAAACTACCAAGAACACTCAACTACAGATGGACCCTAGTTACAAATGGACCTCTGGATGTTGGAATTTATTGTACTTTAGCCCTAGGCTACAATAATCAGCTATAATAGTTATCAGAGGTGTCTTGTAATAAAGATTTATTGTTAATCCATGGTTCTTATTTACAACCCAACATTTTTTTAATCCCATTGTCACAGAGACGAAGATAAAGGTATGGCGGGTTACAATATTAAAGTATACAAGTTCCGACTATATAAAATTCAACTTAAGAAACAAACTACAGAACCTCTTGTTACTGCTGTATATACAGTAACTACAATGGAATTTTCAAAACCAATACAAATACATACACCTAACATTACACAAACACACCTAGCTTTCTAATGTTTTTCATATTAATGTAAAATGTATGTATAAGGAGAGGAATTGAATAGGATAATGTAATTTACGCACAAATGTAAAAAAAACTATCATAAATATCAGGATCCCTTAGAACATTCTTAAGCAAAAGATACTGAATCAGTAAGAGCCTGACTATAATACATGCACTGCCGGCGTGGCCGGTCCTCCGCGTTACCTCCCCCGGCAAACATGGAAGGGTCTTTATAGTGTTTTTCCTTCTGTCATACATAGATAATAGTAAGTGTGGGTGTTGTGTAATTTCCCCACACAATTAAAGGGTCCTGTGTTCAGGTAGAATTGACAAAGTTCTCCAAAGACACCAATGTTTGCATTTCTCCATTAATGAAGGGACATATTTATCTCTAGATACAATTAGAAAAATATACTTTGAATTATGTATATCATTAAACATGCTGTCAGGATCGAAGATAGTGATCTAGGACCACCGCGGACAATGCACAAGCCAATACTGGGACTGGAGTCTTAGTGGCACCCGGTCTTCACCAGACGCCGCCGCCAAAGCAGGATGGTTATTGCTGTGGCATGGTACCACCAGTTACATTCCAGAGGCGGATTGTTCGGGTGGCAGCGAGGAGGAGATTACAGGAACGGCAGGCAATTGTAGTTGGGACAGACAGGAGGTCAGGAATGGCAGCACATGGTGGATCAGAGTCGGGGCGTAGCAACAGGTCAAGGCAGCAGCAAACTAGCGTAGGCAGGAACGGCAACTGGGGTCACAACGGGAAATCACAATAACAGCGCAGGCGGGCATCAGCCTTCTCTAAGGCCAAGGCAAAGACACGAAGAGATCCGGGGAGAAAATGCTGGGAGGGCTGGCTTAATTTGTTTCCCTGGAAATGACAGCCCAATCAGTGGTGCATGCATGGCCTTTTAAAGCATGCCGGATAGGTGGCCCTACGGAGTGGGAAAGCATACAGGTAATGTATGGAGGGGCCGGGGCTGCAGGGGTACCCGCACAGTAAGGGGCACGGGTGCTCCCACGACCTGAGCGCGTCGGCATGGGTTGCACCTATGACGTACTCCCATTGGCCACTCCCTCTTGTTTGGGGGAACCTGTTGAAAGAGGCCACGGACCACGAAGTTATTCTCAGGTCCCAAGTATCTCTACTAAGGCTCGCGACCCCTGTCATTCAAACAAGGGGAAAACACTTACCCTCTCATGTTTGCATATCCAAGAATCTCTCAATCGAAGGATTGGGTGAGAAGTATCAGCACTGGCAGCAGAAAGTGCCACTTGCTGGACTATGGGTTACCAGGATTACTGGCTTCAAGAGAGAGACGTGGAAGGAGCTCAGGATTCGCATGGAGGGGGGAACGTTTTTCATGCCACAGGGTATATGCACCTCACGCCTTGAAGGCCAGAAAACACGAGGTGGTCCAAGATTGTAGCTGGGATTTTCAACGTGAACGTATCTGGACGAACGAAACACCTGTCACCCAGAGAGACAGACGGAGGAGGCCTTGGTCTTTTCCAGAATAGACTTAGGTCCAGAAAAATCTCCACCGCAGGAACATCCGGGAAGGGAAACTGACCCAGAAAGTCAAAGAGGCAGGCATGGAATCGTCTCTAAACAAAAAGAACAGGCCCTGCACCGCAGACTCCGAGTCCCGGGAGGTATAGGAGAACTCTATCCATGGAACAAAGTGGACCAGTCGTCCTGACGGGCAGCGACCAAAATGACCAAAGGGATAAAGCCCAGAGTTTGGTTACCTCTATCTACTGTCCATTAGCTGCGAATGGTAAGAATTAGAGAAGTCCCATTTCACTTGCAGCTGATACATAGGGGTCGCCAGAGAAGCGGGAGACAAACTGGACCCCTCGGTCTGAACGATAGTGCAATGGAAGTTGCATGTAGCCGAAAGATGGTGAAGAACGGTCTGGCAAGGCAAGGAGCAGATGGAGACCAAGGCAGTGCGGACCAAAATTTGGGAACATCTTGAGAACCGGTCGGGTACCACCCAAAATGACGGTATTCCAGAGGAAGGTGGAGGAAGGTCGTGACAAGTCCAAAGGGCACGTGAGTCACAGGCAGGGGTATCGGATTTTATGAGCCAGCATCAAGGAGACCAGTGAATTTGTGTGTGATGGGCTATATGAGCACCAGTGGAGCAGGAAACCTCCAAAATCCGATTGTCTTGGACCAAGATCTGGACACCAATAGTAACGGGAAATGAAGGGTACAGAGCAGGCCACCCCAGGAGCCCCAGCAGTCAAGAGCAATGGCCCCCAAGTCAGACTATTCATTCGAAGGGAGGTTTTCGGACTAAGGTCTTGCCCGGCGGGAGCTGCCGGAGTCCAATGAGCGGCCACAACCAGCCGTTCAGGAAGATGATATGCTGAGGAGCCAGTTCTTCCCCAATAACATCCAAGCAACGAGAGAGGGCATTAGCCTTGCGCTATTCTCAGCGGTGTGGAATGAATGAGGAAATGAATGGGGAGAGAAGATGGCAAGGAGAGCTTGAGAGATTCCTGCAGGGGCTAATACCGTCCCTGTGGGTCCTAACAGTTACTCACAGCCACTCCGACCTGCAGATTTTCAGAAGAAGGATGCGAGTGCTTATGGGAAAAGCATTCGGATGACGCCGCAATTGTGGGGTACATAAATTCGGGTGATCTGGAGAAATACAGGCGCGTAATTCATTTTGCTGACATGGTTGTAAAGTGAATGATTTACAATTATCTTTAACAAAACAAAGGAAAAGATGGTAAGAAGTGGCACAATTGTTGCGTTTGGTGCTCCATGGAAAAGCGGGAGAGAGACAGTTTCTTGTGTTCCGAATGGTTGGACCCAAATGGATTCAAATTTTAAGCAATATATCCAACACCAAGCACCTATATTTTCTAATTGTGGGCCGGAGTAGAGAGTAGTAGAGTAAGTAGCACTTTTTGTGGACAGCTTCTCCAACTCAATGTAGGACCAACAGATTTAACCTCTCTTTTCCCTCTGTGATTGTCCTAGGCCAACACGAAGGGGTTCTGAGTTGCGAAATTTTTAAAGATGTAATATCTTTTTAATTAAATATTTAAATACTGTATTTGTAAGTGTGTATGAAAGCTTGTGGTTGTTTTTTCTTGTAAAGACAATGGCGGGTTTTCAGTAACACTAAATATTCCCCTATTGGGGAAGATAAGTTAGTTATTATTCTATTCCTTAATAATACAGCTCTCAAGTGACCACCACACGTTCTTACCTAAGGAAATGCAAAGAGGAGCATGCCTGTTACAGCACTCCAAAGGCTGTGAACATCATTGCTATAATGGGAACACTGTAGCCCATTGCGGGCTACTGATAGCCCACACTAATCACAGAGATACCAAGAATTATCCAGGAAAGGCGCCTAGTCGGTACTGTAATTCCTTGAAGACTGTAACTCTCCTCTGGCTGTGGGGTACAAGTCCCACAATGCTACCTTGTGAAGTGCTGAAGGTTTCTACAGAAACTCACCTACCGACACATGTCCAGTGTGATTCTAGGACGGTGATTCAACGGGACCATGCAAGTCCAGGAGGATGCACAGAAGCTGCTGGCCCCCAACGGAAGAAATTTGCAGAGTCTGGATCAAATATCCTCCACCGGTCGGCCTTCAACCCTGGGGACTGAGACACTAGTATAGTGCTGAACCTGCAGGTTTTTCAAGGAAAGAATACAAGGCCATGGTAAAGCCTCTACCAGATGATGAAGACTTAGCATTTGGCGTCAGGAGCCTAGTCACGGTAATTATGGGGACAAGTGCTCTAAATCCTGATTGCCAATTATGAGAGACTCCACCGTAGATCTGAGAAGCATACAAGAAGGGCGACTGTCTTAGCATCCACCCTGAAAGATATTATAGTGGAAACTTCCCCATCTGCTACACCACAGTTGGAGGCTAAACCAAGTGATGAAGGTGAGATCCCGTGCAATCCTTGGTGGTTTGAGCAAATATTGGAGACAACGATATCCGACTGAGGACCCAAGTGCAAGGGTATCCTTGATTGTCATCCTGCGTATAGCAGCAGGGACAAAGCCATCAGCAAACAACGATGGCTTTGGGGCAGCCTACATGATCCAGCATACCACATACTGGCTCCCATAATCCTATCAAAGAGACGGGATCAGCCACCACAGTACCTCCTAGAAGTTACCAAGAGGTAAAGAAGATGCTACAAGCAGATGAAGACCAGCCCAATGTATCCAGGCGTGCCACAGCCCATAGGCTTGCCCCGGGCTGTCCTTGTGACGAAGACGGGATGGAAACCTCTCAGCTTCTGTGTTCACAACAAGGACCCCTATTCCGCGGCGCGAGTGAGGAAGCCCTCACAGCTCTAGGGTCAGAGATCTCTTTTCAATGGGCTGTTCGAGTTCAACAAGATACCCGTCTGCCTATGCAATGCCCCGGGGGGAAAACATTCAGTAGTTAATGGCGGAGGTTGGAGGACATCAAAACTTCATACCGCCAACATACGGGGGACATTCCGCATGTCCCCATGATAGATGATCCACTCCAACATCTGACCGAAGTCTCCAAATCCTGACCTGGATGGGCGAAGGTTAAGCTCCAAGTGCCATTCTGTTACAGCTGTGTAAATAACCTTGGACCCATCGACTGGACCGCCAGAACTTGAGCGCGTTCCAGATGTGAGCAAAGGCGTGCTGATGCCACTGGTGCTTAGGATATCCAGATACATCTGCCCGTTGATACTCTACACTGATGCCAGAAAGAGGGCTGTGGGCTGTAATCCAGCTGCCCAAAGACATGGAATCTGAAAGATTGCATGGCCTGAAGCAGCTGTTCCCTTGCGCAATGGAAGCAGACATTGACAAGAACGTATCAGCTTGATCTAAAGTCTGGAGTGTCACGACAACGACTATTTAAGCGGGTACTCTCTCAGTTTCACAGACAATATTATTTCCCTTGGTGCTTCTTTGTTGTACACACGGCCAGTCGGGGCACAGGGAACAGCAGTGGGACTCCAGGTAGCAATTCCCAACTTACCATCAAGTACTGTGGCCGGCACAACCGCACGACCACTGTCAGATTCGCTTGTCCCATATCATGACGCCAATGGATCTCGGTCAAGGAGGCTAGTAGGAAGCTTTTAGTGACTGTGTTCTATGCCACACAGAGAGTCTATCACAGATTGAAGCACATGTCACACAAGAAGATCCCGAGTCTGCCAAGCCATATACGAGAAGGTCCATTGGTCGGTCTTAGGTCCGATAGCAGTGATAGGGGCAATGATGACCGTAATATTAACGCCTTCTACGGAGGCACGAAACAAATGGCAGGGATGAAGAGAACTTCTGTCACCAATCGTCTCATCGCGCACCAGATGATTATCTATAGCCTGAGGAATAAGGAAGTAAAAGAGGCCCTTCAAAAAATTTTGGTTGCGGGGAACCATCTAACGACACATACCGGTTGCACCAGATAACCGTTTCATTGATTTCATAGTGCTGTTACTCTGTCAAAATTAAACAGGGAGAGGGTGCATGCAGCAAAGAGGCTTTAGAGTGGGCAGACACAGAACACTTGTGGGCAATTGATGTTATAACACAACATTTATCGTTAAATAATTTATTTTGAGTCCCCCTGTCTCTCAAACCACTACAATAACCTTTGTTTCTGTGACCTTTTTCACTGAAATCTTCTTTATATAAGCAAACAATGTTGGGCCTTGACAAAAGCTACAAGCCTCCTGCTGCACTGTGCACCCATGTGACCAATCTGAGGCATCATGTCTTTCTAATGTAATGACTTTATTGGGTCTACACATAAATGCCCCCCCCCCACCTCATGTAGAATCCTGGGGGGAATTCTCTAAAACCCTTTTTCTTTGCAAATGGGCTCCAGCAAACAACAAGTATAATGAATAGATTAGGGGTTATTGTGTTGTGTTTTTTTTTTTAATTAAAAAAAGAAGCGTAAATGTAAAGTTACTGACAAAAAATAATTTTGGCACAGTTGAAGAGAGCCTTTGATAACAATTGCAACGATACGTGTGTAATGCTGTTGTCTTTCTCCTAGCCTGAGATATAGCCTGTAAAGGAAACCGCAACGTTCCGGACCCCTGAAGGGTACGCAAGGTCACTAAGTTATCCTTTTATAGACACTCCCAGAATGCACAGGCACAGGAAGTGATTTAATGTTGTCCACACAACCTCCGGATATGGCACAACAGCAAATCACAACCCTGAATGGCTGTAAGATCCCTCTCACTAGCCTCAGTGAGACAGAATATTATCAGCCCTGAGCTGCCACCAGTTCACCTTTAATTTAATATTCATTTTATATTTATTTAATTTTATATAGGGTGAGGAACCAACCCGGTAGCATGTATATGCGAGACTCAGACTTGGGGATTCGTGATAAAAGAGCAACGCAGGTTAAATTTTATATTTAATTGCCTTAAGGCCACACTAGACAAAACAATATATACAGTTTGGATATATACGGTTACACGGAGTACAAAATACAAGGTAGCACTACAAATTACAGCAGTTCAGCAAGTTAGTTAATTTTGTGTGTGGCCCTAAAGGGGATGGATAGTCAACACTTTAAGATCCTCCCTGTGCTTGTTGATGGTAAGATTTCCCCCAGGTGAAAGACAATGCTGCCTCTGAGAATATATCAGGTGGGGACAAACATCTGCCAACCCAACAGGTTGAGTCATGGGTCCCTCCTACCTGGTACTACAACCTGAGCCCTGGAGAAGCCATAGCTTCTCAAGGGAAAGTCATAGGGTCATGGTTCTGGTATCATTGGATCCAGGTGAATCCCTGGATCGCATTGATACCAGTTCCAGAGATATTGATGTCTCTGGAACAGAGTATCCTAGAGTGCCAGAAATGTAATTATTATGATCTCTAGAAAATACCCAATCCAGAAATGTATTTGTTCATCTGTTGAGATGGACCATAACTGTCCCTTTCAATTTAGGGGTTTTGGAGTTTACGGCCCTATGTCCGTATAGAGTGGGGGGAGTTCTATTGAAGTACGGACACATGCTGAGTGAACGTACACAACCTAGCTCAGTTAGGCCAATTAGCCGAGGCTGGGGGAAGGTGGTTAATTTGCGTACTAGCAGGCCTCCCCTCCTCCTGGTCAAATTAATCACACCTCCCTCCTATAGAGGTCGCTAGGGGGTAACACCTTTGTGTTTCCCGATGTACCCACTCACTACCTCTCTATGCCTGAGAGATACCCAGCTTCAGCATCTCGTCAGACACCCACCTGTGGTGCTGTTGCACTTCAGGAGGGACCCAGTATGCTGAAAACTGGGATGGGGATTGGTCCCCGGGGTCCATGTGATGGACTGCCTCCCTGGTTGGTTGCTGAGCAACTCCCCGAAGGGGTGAAGGGCTGCCCACGGCTGTGACCTTTGGTCCACCTGGAGCTTCTGGCAAGCCACCACATCCGCAATGGATTCCTCTGCCCAAACTGGACAGAGTACCATTACCTGTGGGTCACTGGTCCATACTTCTGGTATACCCTGCTAAATTGTCCTCTGTTACAGTCACTCTTGGTCCCAGGCTGGCTTGGAGTTGGTGTCCAAGGGGAACTATTCCACTTGTTTCTCCTGAATTTTCAGGCAAGCATCTAATGCTGCCGGAAACTCCTGGCTGGACGTGGCAAGAATTGGCGTGACTGCCCCATCTTCTGCTGGCTTCCCAGGATCTATCTCCTGGCCTCTGTCTGACTTGGCACTTGGTCAGAAGGGAGGAAGGTAGTGGACCCCCGAGGGGCCTCAATGCTACACCTCCACGCCACCGCAGCGATGGTCGCCATGCCCGTATGTAGCATCTGCTTCATCTCCGTTTCCGACCCTGTCTCCAAGGCAGACAGATTGACCTGGTCCTGTTACATTCCAGTTGGGGATGGGCCATATAGCGAGTCCTTGCCATAAAGACTTAACTCTTCTGGCACTTTCCCGTCCTTGTTGACAGGCCCTCCTACCTGAGACCACTGACTCGACATGGTGAGAGTAGAAGAAACCCCCACATCTTCTGCCAACTCCCCCGGATCCGTCTCCTGGCTTCCATCTGACCTGGCAGCCACTTGATCAGAAGGGAGGAAGTCGTCGAGCCCCAGATTGGCTACAACGCTCCGATCGCGCGTCCCAACAACGATGATCACTGTGACCGCTTGTAGCGTCCACTTCCTCTCCACCTCTTACCCATTTGCCAGGGCAGACAGACAGGCTCGGTTCTGAGACAGTCCGGTTGGGGATAAGCCCTGCACAGAGTCCTGGACACTTCACTAGTCCCGGTATTTTTCCATCCTCCTCTGCAAGATTTTCCCCCACATATGTGCCCCCCCTCTCTCTCCCTATACTAGGAGTATCAGAAGACAACAGGTATCCAGAGGCTGACAGGCCACTCCCCAAAGTAGCCTGAACCTCTGCTTTGATGGTCCCCTCACCCAAGAGCAAAGTGGGACCCATGACCCTACCCACCCCCACATTCCTGAGCGATCAGTCCTTGATGATTCTGGGGTCACATACTGTGACACTAGTCAGCCCAAGTCTGTTCCCTGCAGAACACTCAAAGGAAGGTCTGCTGTACCTTTATCCAGCAGGGGAAAATCCTCAGTCCACAACTTTGGGACCTTGTTCTCCAGCAGCACCGGACAAGCAGGAGCAGACTGCTGTAGCTGGAGCATCTGCATCTGGTGTTCACGTTCCCGTTGCCTTTCTGCAGCCTGTGCTTCCACTTGCTCTCTCTGTTCTGCAGCCTCTGCTTGCTCTCGTCATCAGACCATGTGGGTGGGTGGGCAGTGGGCGGTCCAATGTGGGACTGACCATTGGCGACTGGCTCCTTGGGGAGTCTGGGCAGAGCTCCCCCTTGCTTTGAACAATAGCGCCTTCTACCTCCTCCTGGTTCAACTGCAGTACTGCATTGTCCTCTGTAATGTCCACAGCTGTGGCAGCACTCTTCCTCCCTTTGTTCCAACTGGTCATTCTCACAGCTGTTGGTAACTAACAAAGAACTGCCACTTGATGTACCTCACACCTTACTGTAATTGCACTCTGCCTGTGTCTAGTGCTGAATTGGTCTTAAGATCCACTACAACCAGAGCCCTGGAGAAGCCATAGCTTCTCAAGGGGAAGTCGTAGGGTCATAGTTCTGGTATCATTGGATCCGGGTGAATCCCTGGATCACATTGATACCAAACTTAACGCTTTGGCTATGGTTCTACCCAGAGATATTGATATATCTGGAACAGAGTATCCTAGAGCGCCAGAAATGGAATTATTATGATCTCTAGAAAATACCCAATCCAGAAATGTATTTGTTCTTCTGGAGAGATGGACCATAACTTCATAACTGTCCCTTTCAATTTTGGGGTTTTGGAGTTTACGGCCCTTTGTCTGTATAGAGTGGGGGGGGGGGGATGCCTGGAGTCAATCTGTCTGCAGAGTTCTATTGAAGTCTGGACACATGCTGAGTGAACGTACACAACCTAGCTCAATTAGTCCAATTAGCTGAGTCTGGGGGAATGTGGTGAATTTGCATACTAGCAGGCCTCCCCTCCCCCTGGTCACATTTATCACATAGCCTGAAATATCTTTCACCATTTCTTATTAAATGAGATTCACCTTTTTCTGAAGTGGGTGGCACTTCCTGGTTGTGACATCAGCTCAGGGCACTAAGGCCAGAGCATTGAGGGCACTCATATGAAACACGACAGCATGTTTGTAATTGGTCGAATTGTAGCATATGATGGGTCACATGCTTGTGACATCACTCAAGGTTCTTCACCAGGACACTAAGGATTTTCACATGAATCAGGACACCATGTTTGTCATTGGACGACCTGAAGCATGTGATAATTCACATGCTTGTGACATCACTCAAGGTCCAGTTTTCTTGCACTCCTCTGCTACAACCACTCCCAACAAGCCTCCTGTTATCTCTACCAGACAGCATGGTAAATGGAGATTAGCCTGAGGGGGGACAAGGTAAAACCTCTGCTAGCAGATAGATATTTAGAATAAAGTAGAAAATGCATTATTTTATACTTTACGGTTGGACTTTAACTCCTAAAATGCCACATGTAGAAAACACTAAGACACATCTGACCAGAAGAAAAGCAGGGAACATTATGCAGGTTCACACTCCTAGACTAATGATACATGAGCCCCATTGTGTCTACTATTTCCTTTTCATGTCAATGTAGTATATAACACTAATGTTAACTGCGGTTCATTCTTTCACGGCTTTGAGCGCCAGACGTTACTGTAATAACTACAGAAATCATTCATGAACTATCATTCCATTTGACGTAACATTTTTTAAAAATACATTAAATTCAAATATATTTTCAAATGTTATCAATGTTTTATTCATAGTCATCATAAATTTAACATAGTTATTTTTAAACTTTATTTATAAAATTAGGTTATATAGAATGTCACAGTAAATTTCCTTAAAGGAAATCTACCATTTGATTTCATGAACTATGAAGCAAACATACCTGGAGAATAATGCAGCTGCAATGATTCAGAAACATATCTTGTTAAATCCCGGAGCTGAGTGGATTGGCTGAAATAACAATTATAAAAATCAGGACCTTGAGAAAGCTGGGTGCAGGCTGGCTGCCATTCATAAAGACATTGGGGTAATTTATCATTAGGCGGTTCCTTGGAGCAGTATAATGTGTATTTATGGAGCTTCGGTGCCCATCATATTCCTTAACGTGCCTTTGGCCATTCAACAAATGCTCTAGTGGTCTATTTTCTGTCATCTGTCTGAGATTTTCTTTTCAAAAAGTCTCATATTGCATAAAAACCCTTTAAAGACCCTATAGAAGTTGATCCGGGGGAAGATTTCCCAATGTAACATGAAGCAGATGTTGTTTTTGATATCTCTAGATATAGTCTCCATTATTGCAAAAATTGCTCTTTATTACTATTTTAATTTGCTGCAGGGGCTACTGGGGTGTCACAATAGCCCCTGCAGGCTCCAGGGGCTATGGGTACTACATGCTCCCAGTTGCTACGGCAGTGACACCCCCGTGTAAACCCATGCTGACAGTGGATCTGGCGGTAGTGGCGTGCATGCGCACCACCTCCAGTTTCTCCAATGACTCTGGAGACGCTGTGCATGTGTGAGGGTGCACAACAAAATACTGAAGTCAACGGCAGGGGCATGCATGGGTCGTGCTTCTCTTTCCTCCCTTGTCTTTCGAGAAGCACAGGGACAGGGAGGCACTCCGCATGTGTGCCTCGTGCCCCTCCAACCAGCTTTATTATCTCACTGTGTGCGCTGACATGGTCAAAGCTCCTCCGAAGCCAATGGGAAAACTGTAGGCAGTGTGCATGTGTCCACTGTCAGCATAGACACACAATGGGGTGTCACTCCAAGGGTTATTGGGGGCGTGTAATACCCATAACCCTCAAATCCTGTGGGAGCTATAGTGTTGCCCCAGCAACCCCTGCAGGAAATTAGCATCTTAGTAAAGAATGTTTTTGGCATAAAGGGGGCCTTTTTGAGATACATCAAATACAACATCTGCTTCACACTGCATTGGGGAACCTGCCCCTGGATCTACTTCTAAAACTAGATTCCAGGTGGTAGATTTACTTTAAAAATGGAAAATAGAACCATTGGGTGGAGTATATCCATGCCCCCCCCCCACCATGTCCCACCAGATACAGCAAGAGGCATTGGGCAGACAGCTTTGCTCTATTTTTTACCTAGGCCTTGTAGTAATAGAAGAAGAGGCAAAAAATATTACCTAAAATGGGAGCATAAAGCAGGGGCATCTTTTTGGGGGAAAGTACTTGTCATTAGGTATCCATCATTGAGAAAAAACATATTTTGCCTAAAGTCAATGGAACCACAAAGGGTTAAAGAAGTGACCGATCCCCAAAAATTAACCAGGTGTGTGATCAGTTGGGAGAGAAGTAAATGACTGGATGCCTGTGGTTGTGTCCTGGATGATT
Source organism: Engystomops pustulosus (assembly GCA_019512145.1). NCBI lineage: Eukaryota > Metazoa > Chordata > Amphibia > Anura > Leptodactylidae > Engystomops > Engystomops pustulosus. The sequence goes on along the minus strand of WNYA01000743.1, from coordinate 2,704 downwards.
AATGATGGAAGAGAGAAGGTGGAGAAACTGGACTGGATAAAGCAGATGGTAAAGACCATTACACGCTGGTATATAATGGGATTGTGTCCTAAGTACTGTGATAACCAGGGGGAGGCATATGATGGCCGCTACATTTCTACCTTCTGGTCCCTAAAATGACCCTTCTTGCGTGTTTTCTGACCTTTGCTGTAATGTAAGAAGAACATTGAATCAAAAACATTATTTACAGATTAAGGCTACATTTACATGGAGTTGTGCGTGGCCGGCCATAGACCTGGGGCAACCACTGGTGGGCACGCGGGAGGAGGACACTGCTCACCCCTCCCCTCTCCGCAGGAAATGGTGCCGCACATTTGCTAACATGGGTAGAGATGGAGCAAGCTCTATCGTTTCCCTGTGTACGATACGGTGACCCCACATGGACTGTGCCAGCGCCGCCATAGGCGTCTATGGGAACGTATATGTCCACACACAGCTATGCTCCAAAAACATGAGTCTAGAAATGGTTACATCTTGTTGGTCTATGAAGAAAACATCTCATTATTTATAATTAAGAAATTATTAGGTTTCAACAAATAATTACAATGTTTTTCTGTAAATGAAACCCAACATCTGCTGCAGAATAGTCTCTGGGGAGGTAATGGTTAATCCAGGGGAAATGATTTACTGTATAAATAACACATAAAGATTAAGACTGGAGAAAAGGAGAAGCAGAAGACAGAATGTATCAGGATCATGTCATATATTCATTAGTTCTACACAATTGTGAGTCAGTGTCTGTTAGGGCTCATACACACTGCCCGTATATACGTCCCCATAGATGGCAATAGACACCCGGCGGCGGAACGGGCACAGAACCGTACACGGAATAAACATAGAACCTGTTCTATCTTTCCTCATTCGCACGGCAATGTGCATCCCACCTCTTCTCCTGCACCCCTGCCGTGTGCTCACTGGCTGCGTCCCGGGCGAGCGTACAGAAGTGTGAATGTGGCCTTAGTTGGATCTTCCTAAATTACATCTGGTAACATCTCTTAATGTAACATAAAGTTCTCACTTAAATTAGACCAGAGAACAACACACTAAATCTAATAAAAAAATTCTCCTGCCCATTAGATTCCTCTGTTCCTTCTCTTCAGCTTCCCTGCTGTGGAGCTGCTGATATTTGGCAGAAGCCTTCAGCCCGGAGTTACATAGATCCAATAGTAACACGTTTGGCTTCATCTCCAGAAAACTCTACTACACATTATAGGTACGGCCCTATTTTAATATGTGTGAACCCCCTTATTAATCAAAATAATATCAATAATAATTTTACAATGTAACAAAATAAGAAAATGAAGAAAAATATTTTAGATTTTAGAATTTATCTGTCAATCACAATGATTGTTATAATAGTTTTTGTCTGAATTTTTTCGTTCTTTGGATCAGCAATTCAGTCACTTCCTCATTGTATTCATGATAAAGGAACAGGAAATAAAATCTGATAAAACAGGAACATATTTTTGTCACTTTGTGGAAGGTTGTGCGTAATATTTGTACATTAAATTATCCATTTTCTTACATTTTAATTTACCACTTTTTTTCTTTCCATTAAGATTGTTCCAAATAAAAATATTTTATATGAAAACATTTTAGCAATTCATTTATATTCCAACAAGAATGAAACGTTCAACAGCATTGAACTAAATTTCTCTAAACATTTTTGAACTGACCTCCCCGACCCTGGATTGTGATAAAACGGTGAGACCACAAACACCATCTATGGACCTTCAGTATGGAACTTGGAAATCAGACGATGATCACAGAATTTATCCTGATTGGTTTTTCCCAGAATTTGCAGATTTGTATTTTCCTTTTTATTTTGTTTTTTCTCATTTACATTTTGACCATTTTAGGTAACGGGTTTCTTATCTGCACCGTCATCGTCAGTCCTCAGTTACACACTCCTATGTACTATTTCCTCTGTAATTTGTCTTTTCTCGATCTATGTTACTCGTCTTGTTCTGTTCCGAAACTTCTCATTGACGTCCTATCAGAGAAAAGGAGAATTTCCGTGACCATGTGTATCACACAGATGAACATTGGCCTGATTCTGGGAGGGATTAAGTGTATGTTACTGGCGGTGATGGCCTATGACCGGTACATCGCCATATGCTCCCCCCTACATTACACCCTCATTATGAGTTGGAGGGTGTGTAGATACATCACCGTCTCTATGTGGGTGGGAAGTTTAATTTTCTCCTCATTTCCCACCATCTCACGGCCTCTTGTCTTCTGTGCAGAAAATAAGCTCAATCATTTTTACTGTGAGGTTCTGTTGCTCCTGGAGGTGGCCTGTGGTGACCTCTCCTTCTATAAGATAAGTATAGTCGTCGTAGGATTTTTCACTTTGTTGTCACCCCCTGTGTTTATTGTTGGATCTTATATCTGTATCATTATATCTATATTTAAAATCCGTTCTCCTAAGGTTGGAGCTAAAGCCTTCTCCACCTGTGCCTCCCACCTCACGGTGGTGTTCCTGTTTTTTGGGACCACCATGACCGCATACATTGGACAGACGATAAGTTTCTCACCGTATCTGAAATATATTTCTCTCATTTATATAGTTGTTACCCCTGTGTTAAACCCTTTTATCTACAGTCTGAGGAACAACGATGTGAAGAAAGCCTTTAGGAAATTATTGAGCAGATATTCAGCATGA